>JANHFO010001255.1:86003-109254 GCA_032468095.1 Pareas carinatus | reverse complement strand
CCAGGGAGCGGGTTTCAGGCGTGGGAGACAGAGCTAGCTCTCCCACGTCCTGTTGCCTCTAGGACCGGAAGTCGAATTCCCACCAAAATTTTCTTATGGCCTACTGATGGGCCTTGGCCCACAGATTGGAGACCACTGTTTTAGGTCATGACTGTGTGCCACTAAATAAGTCTTCTGGGCTGGGAAGGATTGGATTCAGGCAAGGGGCTGCAACAACCAAAAGCTGTGATCATCTCAAAAGGCTTTTTATTTATAGAAAATATTTGTAGTTCAGTTTTGAAATGGACACGGATGCAGTTACCTAGTATGGTCAATGAAACAACCAAGTTCAGAAAGCACCAGGGACCCCTCAGGGCTGGGTGGGTTATTTGGATGGATGGATGGATGGATAGATAGATTTTGAATCCATTCATTCATTATATTGGTTTTTAAATTTATTTTATTGAATTTACATTAATAAATTTATATGCTGTCCCTCTGGTTGTGAAGCAACTCCGGGCGGTTCACAACACGATAAAAGCAACAATCTAAAACATGGAAATATTAAAATGAACCAAATTAATTTTAGATTAACTTTAGTGAGTACAAGTAGTCCTCCATATACGATCAGAATTGAGCCCCAAATTTCCATTGCTAAGTGAGACGTTTCTTAAGTGAATCTTGCCCTGACTTTTTTGCCACTGTTGTTAAGTGAATCACGCCAATTGTTAAGACAGGAACACGGTTGTTAAGTGAATCTGGCTTCGTTGCTGTCTTTGCTGATCAGAAGGAGGCAAAAGGGGATCCCAGGACCCCCCCACACACTGCACCCCTTCATAAATACAAACCAGTGGCCAAGCGTCTGGATTCTGTTCCGGGGACCATGGGGATGCTGCAAAGGACTTATAAGTGTGAAAGTTCCCTTTTTCGGTGCCAGTGTAACTTTGAAGGTCACTAAACGAACTGCTGTAAGTCAAGGACTGCCTGTACTTCGCTGGAGGGAAGACCAGGAGGAAAGGGGGGCAGCCGACCAGAGGGGAGCTAGCAGCCCCTGAGGAAAGAGGCAAGGGCAACAATGACAATCCCCGGAGCCACGTCTTCCTCGGGTGAGACCCCCCCGCCCCCCCCCAAAGTCTCTCCCGGGACGGTTCTCGGAGGAGCTCCGGCTTGTCCCGCCCCCGGTCAGTTAACGGGACAAGGAAGGATGCGGGACACACCTCGAACGGGGCGTGGGGGCCGCGGCTGGGCGTCTCCCGGCGCCTCGTCTCACCTCTCTTAAGCGGTCCCGGCGCTCCACGGCGGCAGCCCTTCTTCGCTCGCGGGAGGCCGAGCTCCGGAGCGACTCGCGGACGGGAACCGGCGCCTTCTCCCTCTCCGGCACCCGCAGAGCCGAGTCGAGCGCCCCCTCCCGAGATGACGCCGCCACTGCTGCTCCTGCTGCTGCCGCCGCTCCTGCGCCTCTGCAGCTGCCAGGCGCCGGACAAGGCGACGCTGAGCTTCCCGCTGAGCAGCGAGCCGGCGCGGAGAGTCAGCCCGTTTTTCCTCTCCTTCGCGATCGACACCAACTTCATCACCAACCCCAACTACGTCATCTCCCTCGGGTAGGTAAGGTGCGCCCGCGAGCGTCACAGAAAGTTCGGACCGACCGAGCGTCGGGAAAACACAAGCCCGCACACGCACAAACACACACCAGCCCCCTCCCCAAGCTCTGACAGACGGAGATCTTCTAATCCAGTGGTCGCCAACCTTTTGGACCTCAGGGACCACTAAATTCAAAATTTTAAATGCAGCGGACCACTAATTATTTTTTTTTAAAGATACATACATTTGTAAAATAACGATCAGATAACTTCTATTTTATTAATATAAAAGGCACCTATTTAATATAACAAAATTTAAAAAGCTTATTTAATCATAACAAAATCTTTCAAAGTCATTTGATTGTAGCAAAAGTATTAAAGTTAGTTTAATTATTACAAAATAATTGAAGCTTCTTGAAGTATTCCACATTTTAATGTGATATTTATTCTGAGAGAGAGAGAGAATGAGAGACAGAGAGACAGAGACAGAGAGACAGAGAGAGAGAGAGAGAGAGAGAGAGAGAGAGAGCGCTCTGGCGCTCCACTCCTGCAATCGCCTGCCCGCCTACCCCGAGCAACACCCGGCTCCCCCCTCCCGGCTATTCACCTGCACCCTTCACCTCATGAAGAAGACAGAGGTGGGGCGAAGTCTGCTGGGCTGCAAACTCAGGCTCAGAATTCGCATCCTTCTGAGCAGCTGAGAGGCGCTTCGGAAGCCCTTCTGGTAGCCAGTGCAGGTGAA
Organism: Pareas carinatus; assembly: GCA_032468095.1. Classification (NCBI taxonomy): domain Eukaryota; kingdom Metazoa; phylum Chordata; class Lepidosauria; order Squamata; family Pareidae; genus Pareas; species Pareas carinatus. Next base: position 106,953 of record JANHFO010001255.1, on the reverse strand, counting down.
TTCTGAGCCCTGGGGGCAGCCCAGCCACACGTGCCTCTCTGTCTCTGCCATCCCCAGGAGCAGGAGCCCTATAACTATACAAAAAAATTCAAATAATCTCCAGATTTTCCTGCGGACCACCAGAATTTTCTCGCGGCCCACTTGTGGTTGCCGATCCGCAGGTTGGAGGCCACTGTTCTAGTCCAACCCCCCCTGCTCAAGCAGGAGACCCTGTACAGTTTCAGACAAATGACTGTCCAATCGCTTCTTAACCCCCCCCCCACTGTTGGAGCATTCACAACTTCTGGAGGCAAATCGTTCCATTGATAGAACTGTCAGGAAATTTCTTAGTTCTAGTTTGCTTCTCTCCTGGATTTGCTACCATCCCTTGCTTCCTGTCCTGCCTTCAGGGGCTTTGGAGCAGAGGTCTCCAACCGTTTTCAAGCTGCAGACCCCAAAACGTGTCCTTGCTACATGGCAGGCCCCAGTTCCACAAATTCAACTAATTACAAATTGACACTTCATGTACATCTTCAAGGAGAAACAAAGTGCGGTTGCCTTTTGAAAAAGCACCTTTGGGTTTACTCTGGCAAGATTCTGTCTGTTGCGTGTGAGCAGATAAAGAACTAAATACTGACTGACTTGTTCTGTGTTGTTCTTGGTCTTAGCCTGACATGCCTATTGATCACAATAGGTATCATTTGGACAACAGGTTGAACTAAGCCAATGAAAGAACAAGCACATGATTCCATAAACCTAGTTACCGCATTTTTCCGACCATAGGACGCACTGGACCATAAGATGCATGGCGCCCAGAGACCTCTCATTTGGATCGCGGGTGTGCGGAGATCACTCTGCGGGCTGCCGGGAAGCCTCCAGTTCGGATTGCATGCCGATCTCTGGACTTTAAAGTACCCTGTGGAGCAATCTCCTGCGCTTTTTGGGAGTATTCGCTCCATAAGACACATACACTTTCCCCCCCGCTATTTTTTTCGGGGGGAAAGTGCGTCTTATGGTGCAAAAAATACGGTAAATTCAACCTTGGAAAGGATACCCGTAGCACGTTATGTGAACCCAATCTTTGTCCTGGTTTATGATTCAGTCCAGGCAGCGTGTTAATTTAGTAAGGTTGTGAGAACATAGATATCTTGGATTCGAATAGTGAGAGTTGAGAATTGCACACACAAATTTGGAGTGGTAGAGGCAGTATGTTTGCTAGAGTAAAGCCTGGAAAAGAACAGAGATTTTCACCTCACGTATCTCTTCTGCCTAATGTAAGAAGATGCAGGAATGCAATATGTATGAATTAGGGAAACTCCCTGTCCGCGGTGTGAGAAGAAACACCGGTCCTCTAGCAGATCACCATAGTCTGGCATGGAGTTCTTTAAACATATTTCCAGTTTAAAATGTAGACATATTTCAGAAGTTATAGATGGTTCTAGTTGAGAGGAATGTATGCATATTTGCTAAGTAGTTCTCTGGCCTATGGGTTTACCTGAACGAATGTGCAAAATTGACAAGGATCCCACTCCGGTGCTGTCATTTTTATTTGAGCGTATGGGCAGAGCAAAGAGGCTCAGTGTGCCAATCAGATCAATACCAGAGGCTGAGAAGATGTGCATGTCAAAGCCATCATTTCAAAAACTTTTAGTACCAATATGAGCATCCTGCGCATAGCTACAGGTAACAGAAAGAAGCTGGATCATATTGAAGATCAGAAACTTTATAAGCTGAAATCAGATATATTAAAGGTGGTTAAATAGTATATTGTATGCATTTATCATGTCATCATGCTATAAAGTATAATCATCATGTCACAAAACACATTTCACCCTGTCACAAACCACCCTCCTCATTAACACTGTCATGTAAGTCAGCTGTTTAGCAGATTGATAACACGGGGAAGAAACTGTTCTTGTGTCTAATTGTTTTGGTTTGCAATGCATTGTATTGGCGACTGGAGGGAAGCAGGTGAAACAGACTATGTCCAGAATAGATCATGTCTGACAAGGATAACCCAATATAACAATGCATCCATTATAATTTATAAATCAAAACCCTGTTATTTGTAGGACTTGTGCAAGAGGTGATGTTTGGGTAGAAAAGCATGGTCTTTGATGTTCCTTTCCCCAGCTCTAGAAAACTCCGTACATTAGCAAGAGGCTTGTCTCCTGCCCTCTTGAGGTTTGGTGGCACCAAAGGAGATTTCATGAAATTCATTCCTGGACAGACGCCAACATCCGAGGAGAAGACTTGTTGCGATTACACTGGAAAACAAGGTAGGATGCTATTCAGCTTATTAATGGCAAGATATTCTCTAAGTCAGGGGTCTCCAACCTTGCCCCACTGCCAGACTGCGACCTGTTGGGAACCGGGCCACGCGAGCGCCTGGTGCGCACCCATGCAGCTCCGCTTGTACAACCAGTGGGTGCTCACATGCACCTGCCATTCACACGGGACCATTCCCTTTTCTCCCCCGCCCCTCCCTGCTGGGGGAACCAACCTGGAAAGGTTGGCAACAGCTGCTCTAGGTATTGCTTCCTGTTCTCCAAGCCTACACCATTCCTGAAGAACAGAAACAATTTTTACAATAGGTATTTAAATCACACACTGACAACCCGGCATCATCCATGGGCTGTAGGAAACTTTAGCCAGTGCTGGGTCGATGGAGATTCTCAATCATTCAGGTCATGGTTGTGCCAAATGGGCTTCTCAAAAGGCGACTGGGCTTTCTTGGTTTTTTCCCTTGAAGGCGTTTCCCTTCTCATCCAAGAAGCTTCTTCGGCTCTGACTAAATGGGGGGGAATTCAGGTGACCCCAAGAATACAGATAAACCCCCTACTGACCTCAGCGGCTCTTTGAGAACTAAGGAGTGCTGAGGGCCAGATGACTGCAAAGAGTATGAATCCTTCCGTTTCCCACCATTCAACCACAACTGAAGAAGATTCTTGGATGAGAGGAGAAACGTCTTCAAGGAAAAAACCCAAGAAAGTCCAGTTGCCATTCGAAGAAGAAGCACCTTTGGGTCTATCTGTGTTTTCTGTGACCCACAGAGCGCCAGAAGCATGGCTGTTGTCCATGATGGTTCTTATTAAGAATTTGCTCAATTTTGATTCTGTTTACTGGAAGGAAGGAAGTTCCTTATTAAAAGCTCCTCTAAGGGTGACACTTTGTTACTGCCTCTTGTGGCTTCCCCTGATCTTTAAAACAGAGCAAAAGGGCATCCTAGTTGATAGCTGGACAGCTTTGTCTCAGGGTCTTTCTCTTTTGAATTGTATGCCACGGAGGCTGTGTGTTAGCAGTGGTCCCCTGCTATGAGCTGTAACCATTAGGTAGAGTCTGCTCAGAAGTGTTTATAGTTTATTCGTTTAAAAATAGTTGTGTTGACTAGAAGAATAGGAGAGACCTAATTCCTGAATTGGGGAGAGAACACACCTAACTTTTGCAAAGTGGCTTTTTTGCACTTCCCCATACTATAAAACAGGGGTCCCCAACCCCCGGTCCATTGACCAGCACCGGTCCGCAGCATGCCAGCAACCGGGCCGTGAAAACAAGCCAAGCCCCCATTGGCAGGATGCAGGCAGCATCCAAAACCGCCCACCTTCTGGTCTGCAGAAAAACCTTTCTCCATGGAATCGGTCCCTGGTGCCCAAGAGGTTGGGGCTCACTGCTATGAAACACCGAGTACGTCAGGAAAAGTGAAAAACATTTATTGAGGAGCAAAAGTCTTCACATAGGGGTAGAGAAACAAATGATACATTCATTTGGTATATGGGATGCATCGGAACGCAACAATAAAAGTCATTGGTTAGACGTGAGAAAAGACAGGCCTTCTTCTCAATATACAGATTCTCCTTGACTTAGGACTGGTTGCTTGGTGACAGTTCAAAGTTATGACAGACCTTCCCAGAGTTACTTATGACCCAGATTTGAAATTTGGATGGCTACCTCTCCTGATCCTCTGGTCGTGTTTTGGGTTCTCAACCAGCCCATATTTACGGCCATTTGTAGTGTCTCGTTGTGACATAATCACAATTTACCACTGTTTTTGCCGGAAACTAGTGTTTACTTCTAGTTTCTAGCAAAAAAATACCCCACACTGAACAATGCATTCACAATGTCCTTTCACACATAGTTACTGAGCCAGAAGACAAAGAAAAACATACACAGAGCAACCGGTCACACATTAGGAACCATGGCTAAAAAGGAAAACATGGTTTTCTGAACTTCAAAAGAAACATGGATGCTATACTAAACTGTTAATGCTACCTTTATTTAAAAGTTGATAAGCCTAAAATTCCAGGTAACATTTGAACCTCTGTATTTAACTTTCTTATCTAGGAACTTAGTGCATGAAATAACAGATACAGCAGAAATCTGGATTCTGCGTGTTATTTCAAAGTGTTCCAAATGAGTTGTCCATTATCTATACCTTGATACAACCTGTAACATAAATATCCTCTACCACGTATCTCTATCTACTGTGACCCACTTCTTTGCCCCATTCCTGAAGTGGGATCTATGTGGAATTTTTTTTAAAAAATTATTTATTTAGTCAAGCATATATGAGAAAAACAACAACAACAAAAATAAAAAACAAGTATAAGTAAAACATACTATATAAACAGGCAAGGGCATTGAAGATGAAACGTGGCTGGGTCTTTCAGCATGACAATGATCCCAAACACACCGCTCGGGCAACGAAGGAGCAGCTTCGTAAGAAGCATTTCAAGGTCCTGAAGTGGCCTAGCCAGTCTCCAGATCTCAACCCCATAAATAATCTTTGGAGGGATTTGAAAGTCCGTGTTGCCCAGCGACAGCCCCAAAACATCATTGCTCTAGAGGAGATCTGCATGGAGGAATGGGCCAACATACCAGCAACAGTGTGTGGCAACCTTGTGAAGACTTACAGAAATTGTTTGACCTCTGTCATTGCCAGCAAAGGATATATAGCAAAGTATTGAGATGAACTTTTGATATTGACCAGATACTTATTTTCCACTATACTTTGCAAATAAATTCTTTCCAAATCAGACAATGGCATTACCTATGATGTCAATTACAGGCATCTCTCATCTTTTTGAGAGAACTTGCACAATTGGTGGCTGACTAAATACTTTTTTGCCCCACTGTAAGTATGTATAAAAAAATATCACAGCATGGCAAATAGTTTAGTTTCTAAGGGGTCCTAAATGTTTATAAATTAGCAGAAGCACATAAAGCGGAAAATTAGATACTGTTTTTTTCCTCATCTTTTTCATGCTACCCTTTTTTTCTTTTCAGTCATTGTTGACAAATTTGCTTTATCTATCTTTTTCTTTTTTCAATATGCACAAATAATAAGTAACAGAACAGAGGAGATATTAACATTAAGTAATCAAACAAAACAGAAACAAACAGTTGTAAAATATTTTTATGCAATTTCAAGTTATACAGGTAGTATTCACTTACTGATCATTTGTTCAATTATTATCAAACTTATGATGGTCCTGAAAAAGGAGACTTATGAGTGGTTCTCAGAGTTCCAGCCATCACAGCAGTCCACAGTCAAATGGTTGCAATTTGAGTACTTTATATTTGGCTTCCACTTACAATGATAGAATGTCCTGTGGTCATGTGATTTTGATTTGCAATCTTCCGTGTCAACTTCCCACAAGCAAAATCAATGGCAGATTGCAAATAGCTCTGGTAAGTCGCTCACATACTGCCCGCCCAACAGAAGCTACTTCTGCCCTATCATGCTCATGCTGTGCCTTGTGGGCCGCTTGCAAACCCTTCCCTATGTGGCAGTCTCTGGCTGCACTTACGCTGCATCTTACAGGCCACCATATACCCACTCCAACTTAACAATAGCCATGCACATGTTACTTTTCTGCTGGTCTGTTTGAAAGTCAACTTGTGCTTGTTTAATAATCCACAATCCTCACTTAACAATGGCAATGGGGAGTGCTGGGATTGTCTTCACTAAATGGTATGATCATGTATTGTTGCACTTTATGAATGCATTGCTTAGTGATAGACATTTCAATCCCAATTACTATTGTTAACTGAGGACTATATGTATTCAATTCTGGATGCAAAACTAATAACCTGTCTGTTAATATTGGCTATATGAAATTACAATTAATGATATAATACTTTATTTTTTATATCTTTAATAGCCTAAATTAGAGATTCTCAAACATTTTGGTGTCAGGATTCCCTTACATTCTTAAAAATGATTGAGGACGCAACATATTTTTTATTTGTGTGGGTTATATCTATTGACATGTACTATATTAGAAATTATAACAGAGAAATGTTAAAATATTTAGTTATTTGCATTTGTGGATCACTTGAATGGATTCCCAGACCACACTTTGAGCTCCACTGCTTTAGATTATTTAAACATTAGAATATTGGCAATCTTTACTTAATACTGTGCAGATATCACTGTATCAGAATAAATATATCTGTTTTACAACAGTATAATAAAAATGTTTAGGAGAAATAGAAAGATTTGGGAACATTAAAGAATGAAGATTCAGTAATTAATTGATATAGTTTGCATATAAATAGATATAAAATGAACAGTTATTGAGTTTAGGCTAGTGTTTCTCCTATGCTCCGGCATTTAAATTCCATGATTCTTCATTGAAATTTAAATTACTATGCACACTGAAGAAATGTCTGAAATATATTCATAATTGCTTTACTTTTTTTATTTATTCCTAACCACTTTCTAGGCAAACTTTGAAAAAATAGAGAATGAGCTCAAGGAGATCAACACCAATCAGGAAGCCCTGAAAAGGAATTTCCTAGAGTTAACAGAGTTGAAATTCATACTACGAAAAACTCAACAGTTTTTTGATGAGGTCAGAATATCGGAATGTTTTCAATTCTTATCATCTGGGCCAGCCCATCATAACACACTGTTTTCCTTCTTACAAATGCCTACTTAAGTTGCAATTTGGGTTGGCAGCTCTATTTGCTTCTGAGAAGTTCTTGCAAATTGTTTTTCATCATTCAGGAAAGTTTAAGAATTGACCATAGAAGAATCTATTTCTATTCCTAGTTTCTAGGACATTTTGCAGGAGCACAAGAATTGGAATATGTCCAAATATGTTTTACAGTTAAGTAGAAAAGAGACCTTACAGAAGTACAAAAACATAAAGTGCTATATTTTAGAGCACAGTGTTAAAGGAGAAATGATGGAATAAACCTATTTGTCTAAACCAGGGAAGGACAATTACCTTCTATATTTTTAGCCTACATTTCTTATGCTCCTTGATTATTGACATTCCTATATCAAGCAGTCCAAGAATTGTGAAGAAGAACACATTACCTATCATTGCTATAAACCATAATTTTAGTGATCTGAGGTCCTAAACTCACTTATCTGGAACATTTTTCTTCCAAATCTGTAGACTAATAAGTTGACTGAGATTTTTGTAGACTTGTTAGGCTTTAGAAAAAAAGAAAATGGAGAAATTTAAGAAATCTACAAATATCTTCATTGCAAAAAATAATGGAAGTAAAAATGTCCCTTTGCACAAATCTTGTTACTGGGCTATACCTGGTTTCAGGTATACATTCAGATTTAGGTTGTTCAGTTTTAATGTTTCAGTTTACAAACATGTAAAAACTGTTTTTCTGTGTGGTGCCTTTTCAGTAATTGTTAAATTACTTGCTAAAGATATGAAAATTTCTAATACAGTGCTCCAAGAATAATATTTTTGTGTAAACAGAATGGTTTATATTTTCTTTTAAAAAATCTTTGCAGCTATGTCTGCTTTCCCTTGCTTTGTGAATAATCATGCGGTGAATCTACATAATAATGGTTCTGAATACCTTTTCTTCAGATGTTGAATATCAGCTTGCAGGTTGTGGTTTTGGAGTTACTGACTTCTGTATACACATGCAAGTAAATATTTCATTTTTATGACTGCCACCGTGACAAGAAAGCTAAACTACTGTTTTTAAAAGAATAGTTTAGTTATAACAGTTATGGAACATCTTTTGAAAATGTGGTGTTTGGAAAAGCATTCCATCTTGGTGCAACATGTCCAATTTTTCTCCATTTATGTATTTGATCCTTGTGAGTTGCTTAAGAGCTAATTTAAATAACATTTCAATCCAGCTTATATTGGACAACATCAATTGCAAATATTAATTTTAAGTCGTGATTATTTTTTGTATTAGTCTTGCATATAATTACAGCTTTATTTCCTTTTCAGTAGATTGTCCAGTACCATGCTGAATATTCTCTGAGTTTTTTTCTCTTGGGCATGACTGGAAAAATGCTTTTTCCTCAAGGGCGGATGAAAATTAACTCTGTAATTCAGATCCTTGTAGTTTGCGCAGAATACTAGTTTGAATTTTATCAACTATCAGCGATGTGAAACAGACTGTGCTGGACATTCTTACAGTTTTGCAAGATAATTTCTTCTAAACCACATTGCAAATGTATATGTGGTATATTTTTCATGTAAGAACTACCCTAATTCAAACCCTAATACATTTTGAAGTGGTACAGTCCTGACACATTGATGTATTTTTATTGCTATTTGTGAGGATTGGGCTTTTTAACTTCATACTCTAAATAGCATGTGGTGGACAATAGTATCACAAAAGGGGCTATATCTTAAACAGACTGGTCACTGTGAATTCCATATACTGTTCTATAACTTTACACTGAGATGTAGCCTCTATAGATATGAGCTCTTTCATGTTCATTCTTTGGAAATCTTCACATAGGCAGTTAAGGCTCCAAAGTTAGGGTGGGTTTTTAAGGTGGCATGGTCTAGTTGTTTCTCCATCTTCCCTTTTTTTATAACCACACTGATTGCTGCATTCAACATTTTGAAGGTTTTATAAATCTTTTGGGAAAGTTTTAAAAATACTTGTTGTTTAATGGCAAGAAATGGCTCGCAGGACTTGCAGACTTTCATTTAGTTGAGATGGTGAATTTGGGCCTAACTGAATGAAAATGCTTTGAGGTGTAGCCATTTATTGCATGTCAAAAAGAACACAGTGATTTTGAAACTGTTAACTGCTAGTCATTTTCTCATTCTTCATATCTTTATCTTGTGAAGAGCACAGTGAGAACTGGAATAATATCTCGGATGTATATACCATAAGTGTTCAGAATAGACTGAAACAAGACTGGAAAAGTAATGGTTAATGGCATGCAGTTCCCATTTCTTTACTCTGATTTCTTTCTTTTTCATCATGTTCCATCTTTAGTTCTCATTTACATCTGTCATTTCCTCCTTCTCTTGGTGATCCTTGCTGCAGTGCTGGAAACTGAAAATATGCCTCTCATTTTATGTGTTTTGCCAGAAGGATCTTGACTTGCTTCTCCTGTATAGCTGTTTATAAATAAAGATTGTAGATTGAGTTTACTTTCCACTGTTTTGAACATTTAATGTTTCTTCCTTTGGCAGAGAAGATATTGACATAATTCTTACGGATGGTCACTTGTGAATGCTACCTTCCTTGCCTTTAAAACTAAACTATTCCATTAATGGTAGATACTATTAAGGTAGCATCTAAGATCTGATTTTAAAATGTCAGAATTGGATCTGAACCTCCCTGCTGTTTGTTAACTTCTATGTGTTTTTTCCCCTTTGGTAAGGCTTCCTGAAATACAATAATAACCATAATAATTTTTAATTTGAAAATTCAATTCAAGATTCTTCATTTGAGCATGTATATGCTGTTTGTATGTGTGCTAGACTATGTATTTTACAGGGAAGAATGCTGACATTTTCATTTGGTTGTATTTTTTGGTAGGTCCACAGCTGAAATACAGCATGATAATGGACACAGATATTGGGGATGTTAGGAGGAAAAATGGAGCTTAACAGAAAACGTATTTCTGTAGAAAGAATAGAAATGATAGTATTATTACAAAGATTAGCACAAAAATTAGCACTTATTCACATGCATTACTGTCTGTCCAGAGTTGTACATATCTTTGTGTACATTTATGCAGGAGTTTTAAAATGCTTTGCTGGATGGCATGTAAAAAAGACATTTTTTTTTATAAGTGTTATCCCTTAGTACTTGAAACTAATGCAAATTTGTGGTATAGAAAGAACTTATTTATGGTAAATAATTTTAATATTTTTAAGAATATAATTGTAGAAAAAAAGAATTAGAAAGCAAAAGAAAAGTATCAACATATATTACATCCTCCAAATTATGTTAAAACTCTACAGATTTTTCAGTGAGATTTTCTTTAGTAGATTCTTTTGTGCAGAGATTGGTAAACCCATGGCCTAACAGGCCATGCTCTTTTTTGTGGCCTGATGCTTATTCTGATGCCTTCAAACGAGTATGAAAAGGCATCTATTTTGCAAGAATGCTTTGCATGCATTGGAAGATAAGAACTTTTCCTTCTGAAGCTTCATCTGCCTTTGCTTTTCTTTAAAGTGTTTTTAACTGTGTAGTTTGTGAAAAGAATATTTTGGTTATCCCATGTTAGTGTTGTTCCTGGAGGTGTGGCATTGCCATTCTTCCAGAACTATATCACTAGTGCTTCTGCAAGTTAAGTTCCTAGGAGTTTAAACTAACAAGTTATACAAATAAAGATTATCTGTGAATTCCAGCCTATTTGCAGAGTGATGTAATGACTATATAAAAAAATGGAAGTCATGCTAAGCAAGGAATGTTGTGCATGATGAGCTAAAAATCTTTTTATATGCTTCTTATTTGAATTGCTGCAAAAAAGAAAAAAGTTCTTTGCTTTTGCAAAAATAACCAGGTTATTTTTGCAAAAGCAACACATGTATACAGTGGAATAAGGGCATAGTCAGTAGGGCATAGTCAGTAGTATTAGACAAAATTACAGTAGCTCTATATTTGCTGTATAGTAGTAATTAAAGGATTTTGTTCAATGAAAACTTTAAATTTCATTTTTAAAAGCAAATATACTTTTTTAAACCTGTGAATTGTTGAGAAAGAAATTTGAAGATTAGCTACTGCTTGATAGAGGCAGTTTGCTTGACTAAGTTAACTATTTTTGCTATGTCCGAGTAGGGCTTTTTTCTTTCCAACCTTGTCCAGTTATCTCTTCCTTATCCTCGCGTTTTCATTGCCTCTTTTTACTTCTTGCTGTCAGGCCTCACGCTGGCATGGCTATAGATCTTGGCTCTCTAGGCACCTAATCCCCTATTCAGGAATTGGCTTATTAAGCATGTGGCAAGACTTTTTATTGCAGATAAGAATGAAACCATATACACCTTGAAAAAGTGACCACTGCACTTAGCAGAAATCAGTCATTCTATAGGCATGTACTCTAAGGTTGTTTTGATAGCCTTGGAAAGGCTTCTGATAATATGTTCTAACAGATCTTGCTAGTAGGGAAACTACTAGGTTCCTGCCTTGCTCATCTTTTTGCTTACTCCTTCAATTCCATATGGTGGAAAGAAGAAGCATGTTTTGATATATCTGTTCAGTTTTATTTTTTCTCATGAGAGAAAAACATTGTAGAGCAATATTTAATCTTGTAAATATTTTACAGGTGTTTAAGTTTGATTAGTTATGTAGTCTATTAATAGAAGCCTATGACTTTTGTTCTAGCTCTGCACTTTAGTTTTAAAGAAGTTATGTGGATAGCATAACTAACATACATGTTAGCACCTTTTGGAAACAAAAGAGTTCTGCTTTTTTTAATGATGCTGCAGTATCATGAGCCTAAGAAAAGATTTGTTTAATAGGTGTTAGTTGCCTAGCGCCATGAACTTCTGAATCTAAAGCACTGCGCAACTCATGTGAATATTGCCACAGATATAAAGGTACACACATTTACAGAGTCAGCCAGGAAATTTCCAGAATTGATTTCAGTGGAATCGTCAGCCCTAGATAAAAAGATGGGGAGACTGGATATTTTCCCCGCACTGCATTAATCATATTTTCTCCCTCCCCAGTGGATGAATATGATGTATGTTTGGAAAAAAGTGAACTGAACGGTGCTGAAATCTCAAAGGGAAGAGATCAGAATTTAATGCAGCGTGTGATTCAAACTGCAGATTTTTGTTTGAATGTGTTTTGATTCTTGTCATATAAGGAACCTTGTTAAAAATCTTACATTCATTATATACATGTTTGTAGCTGTTAAACACAAGTAAGAAAACTATATGGGGAAATAACTGCTAAAGTTATGGGAAAACCCTCCAAAAACTGTCAACAGTTGAGTGTCAGTGCCTCTTCTTTCCTCTTCTAGGGTTTAACAAAAACAGAATTATTTATGTAAAATAAACAAGCATAGATTGATTAATTGTAATTTAGGCAGAATCCACCTTTTAAAAATGGCATATACACTGCCTTTTAGATATTGTATCATCTTTGACCAGGCAACTTCTCATTATTTTGGCAATTACTTTGATTCCTTTTGACTCATTTTCAGTTTCTAGATGACCCATAGCATTCTTTGTTGTAATCTCTCCTGCAGGTTTCCATAATACAGAGTAGATACTCATGATTAAGCTGTAAGTTGTCATTTAAACAAAAAAATATACCTTTTTCCAGATTAAAAAAAAAGGAAATTGCTCTTTTTATACCATATTCTTTGGAGCTTAACTTGCAATCTAGGCTTATTGTTGTCCAGCTTGAAAAATCTGCAACCATGAGTGTCCCTCCCCTCCCCCGCTACATAAAGGTGTTTTGTCTCTCACTCATATTTTCTTTAGGGTTTCTCCTCTTTTTCTCTGCCTTTCTTTTCTTTTTTCATTCATCTCCTGGTTCCTCATCTCCTGCATGCCACTAACTAGTTTCATTAGATATTAATTGATTTGTGAATTCAGGCTGAATTGCATCATCAGCAGATGGCGGATCCTGAGTTGTTGGAGGAGTCATCGTCGCTGTTGGAACCAAGTGAAATGGGAAGAGGGGCCCCACTGCGACTGGGGTATGTTTTTCAGAGTTAATGGTACTTTGTAGAAGTTGTAGTACTGATACTATGGATCAGAGTTGCCCCAGAACACTGTAATATTATTCTTGGTTTCTTGCATAGGAAAGAACAGGCTGGCAGTGTTGTCCTATGCACCTAACCTGAATCTGTGGATTTAGTTACTGGATAATAAGTATATATTAATCTAAAATAATGTATATTTGATTTTCGTATCCATTGCTACTAGAATTAATAAACTAAAACATTTTTGTTATAGTTTTGAATAGATAATCTATAGTATTTCTAGAATATCAATAGTTATATTTCATTTTTTAAAAGTGTTGCCTTTTAGAAAAGGGAAAAGTAGTGGTGTTATATAAAAAGAAAAGAATTGATGCTGTGCTAAACAGGTTATCCAAAGTACTAAAGACCATAGAGGGTAGGTAAGGGGGGGAAGAATCAAGGGTTAAAGGGTTTAGGGGTTAAATTTTTAGATTTGGCCTAAATTGGTTTATATTGCAATTTTAAAGTTAGCCACTGAAAATATATTATTTTAACTATTTCTTAAAGTGTGTTTGTTATGTTTTGTGTGTTTTAAATGGCTGTACACTGCTCTGGTTCCCTTCGGGGAGAAGGGTGGTAAAAAATTTAAATAAATAAATAAATAATAATAGTAAAATTCAAAACTCAGCTTAAAAAAATAGGGAAAGTTTGCCGAGCCAGGCAAAACAGAGCAGCACGCACAAGGCTTAGCATGACTGCCATCTTACGGTACGCACAGGCACAGGAGGTGATGGCGTGAGTCAGGCCAGAGCTGGAAGTGTTCAGCTGACTGGCGGCCAACAGAGCCCCATGCAGAATTGCACCCTATGCACTTTGTGACGGGTGAAATTTAGCGCACGCACACACTACCCAAAATCAGTCGAGGCTCACCTCCTCTCCCTAGTGAGCGTTGCTGTCAGCCCCTATCTTCCCCTGGCCAGGTGATGCAAGTTCTATTCTCCCCTCTTCCCCCATGCACACGGCCCTTTAAACAGAGAGCCGCTTACCTCTCAGCTGGCTCGCCGCTCAGCAAACAATGCCCTGCTCTCCCCCCCCCTCTCTCTCACACACACACACACACACTCACTTGCTCGGGGGTCCTCCGCCCCCTTGTACAGTCTCTCTCTCTCTCTCTCTCTCTCTCTCACACACACACACACACACACTCGCTCAGGGGACCTCCGCCCCCTTGTCCAGTGCAAGCCACGGAGGTCTAGGAATGCCAAGTGGGGCAAGGGCTGAGGTGTCGCTTCGGACAGAGGGGCTAGGGATGATGCTACACGCATCAGAGGCAAGAGCCGGGCGCTGCCCTGGAGGCACAGGGGCACAAGTCACCCTGCGCACAGCACGAAAGGCATGCTGCTTTGCTGCTTCTCCTGCCCCTGGTCAGAGGAAAGACCCGGGTGCTGGCCAGAAGATATGGGGGCGGTCACAAGCCTCCTAGCATGTAAGGAGCATATGGCGCAGCACGAAAGGTGTGCTGCTTTGCCAAACTAGTGGTGGCAGAGGGGGAGAGGGCAGCGCTTCAAAGTTGGCCTTCGTGCCGCGCCTTATGCTCCTTACGCACAGAGAGGCTTGTTCTCCCGTGCCTTCTGGTCAGCGCCCCTCTGCCTCTTAGCGCCCCCCCTGCTGCCCCCTTGCCTCTTAGCGCCCCTCCAAGTCATCCCACTGTCCACTTTGGGAACCACTGGTCTAAGATGTTTAAAGAAGTGTCAGTTAGATGTTGAAAGTGCAAAAGTAGTCCAGGCATGTACTACCACATGTGTACATATGCTGAAAACTACATTTTCTACAAAAATGCCAACATTATAAACCTAATGCCAGTTAGCTTGCCTGCCAGCTAACTTCACAATGGTCACAATTTGGGCAGCTTGTTTTACAACAACTTCAGCAGAGCTTTGACAAAGTACTCAATTAAATTAGATCAAAAAGCATTTTTCATTCTTCCACATTTAGGTCTCTTAATCCCTTCTCTTTTCTGTTTTTCCTCTGCATTGAAATAGAAATATATGTCCTTCTCTCCTCAGTTGTGATCTCTGCAGGTCTATTTCTTAAGCTTAGAAAAAGATCCTCAATTAACGCAAATAAAGCTTTACTTTTAAATTTAACTGTCATCTTGAGAGGTGGTGATTCTCTGTAGATTAGAGAGTGAAGGATTATTTCTTCATTTGCATCCCCTTAACTAATCACCTGGTATTTAAGTGTAGCATTAAGTTTTTTATTGGTACCTATGAAAACATTTTATGAAGTATACAAACCTAAGACATTTCTGCATCTCTACATATAAACCACTGCAGCTAAATAAGAAGAAAATAGACTGACTTTTCATAAGGGATGCATGGGATCACAGATGTGCAAAAATATCATCAATTTATTAGATCTAATCCAGTTGGCTATCACTTACAAGCACTGATATGAAATATTTGCAGTCTTGTCTAAATTTAAGAAACTTAGAAGGACAAAGGGAGAGAAAGAAATCTGATATCACCTTTGTAACATTAACAAACTTCACACTTCCAACCAACTTTAATGGTTTCATGAATATGATAAACACTACATTTGCTAGACAACAAAGTAGAAATACTATTATATCAAGCAACAACTTAGCACTGCTCTCTGAAATCACTGAAAAATTGTTTGTCCAATATTCACCTAGGATAGCCCTTCCAAAAGAATATCTTGATTTATGCTATCAGCAGCTGATGTGAAATCAGAAAGAAGAGAAACAGAAAGTCCACCCCACCATTTTTTCTCTTTCCCCCCATGTCTTTGAGCTGTCTATGTATCCATAGTGTTCTTAGTAAATAATGAAATAATAGTAAATAATAATTTACTAATAGTAATTTACTAATAATAAATAATTCGTAAATATTTCTAAAAGCAGCATCACCCCCCCAGACAAAGCCACTATATGTGATACTACTTATCCTAAAGACTGCTGAGTCCCATTCCTCAGTCATAAACATTGAGTAACCAAGCTATTAATAATTTCTCTATTTGAGAACAACAAGTCATTGGCTGGCAGCTCAGTACCATGGCAGCTGCTCTTGCTTTGTCAACAGCAACTGTCAACACCATGGTGACCTTTCTCTTGCAGAATATGATTGCAAGCTCTTAGGTACAAGCTCTTATTATCAAGATGTGAAGCAGTATTATATCTAATTCATACTGATCTATTGATTTTTGATGGGTAGTGACTGTCTATGATTTTAAGTCTTTCTCTTCCTTGGATAGTAAAAGACTTGTTTCACCCTTCCCCATTGGTATTAATTTTTTCATACTGTAAAAATTGTCCACATATTTCTCCCTATTATGTTCTAATTTATCTCTTATGCTTGATAAACAAGCTTTCTCAGAAATTTGTAATAGAGAATTTTGTCCAATCACGAAGACACCAGGTTGAGAAGGTTGATCGTGCTAGATCACTCATTTCTATAGCTGTTGATACTTTTCAAAAATTCAAAAATATATAGCAATTGTTCAAGTTGATGTTCCAAATTTTATTCCTCTTTAAAAGGGATGCACAACTGCGTTTTCCACAGCTTCTGAGGAGATAGGTAAAGCAGCAGCAATAGAAACATTCTTCATGCCATGTTCCCATAGGAGAAAGTGAACCATTGCTGCTTTTATCTCAATATCAAGCTGTAAATCAGACTAAAGAACACTAAAGTAACCTTCTCCTCCAAGAATGCCTGCAGGTGCATAAATACTACTTTCTGAACCACCATGCTCTCCAAAATACATTCTTGACCATTCTTATTTATTTATTTAATGGAATTTTTATTTATTTAATGGAATTTTTATTTATTTAATGGAATTTTTATTTATTTAATGGAATTTTTATACTGCCCTTCTCCTCACGGGCTCAGGGCGGTGAAACCTAAAAGTTTGCTTCACAATGACTTGAAGCCACTCATTTCAACGTAGAAATCCACCCATTTCAAAGCAATGAATTTCAAAGCAATCTTTCACCATTTGCATTCTAGCCTGCTTTACTTCCTAGATTTCCTCAGAAAAATAGGAAATCCAGTTCATGTTAACAACTTGTTTTGTTTCTGCACTTCATAATCAGATTGGCCATTGGTTACAAAACATCTACAAATTTCCATGTACACTGTTGCATATCTTGGGGAACTTCTTTTCTGACTGGAAAAGGAACATTGATCACTTCAGGAACTTTTATATCACATAGGACAGAGCAATGACTAAATATTATTTTTGAACTCTCTTATTAATAATCTGGGGGAACAACCTTCTAGGGTCTGAAAAGGGTGAAGACAGTAATATAGTTTTCTTCAAAATTCTGTGGAAGAAATGGAAATGATGCTGTGTGGAAGTGCCCCAAACTTAACTTCTATAGTACTGGTAGTAACAGACAATACTAAAGAGGGATCAAAATTCCTAAAGAAAGTACTTTAGTCATTTCTTCCCTATTTTCTACTCCACCATGTCATTTAAGCTTGGAGAAATACCTTTTATTGGTACTAACTGAACATTTTAAGAGCACCATTGAGTGAAGGAGGTAGATTTATGTGGACGGGAAGAACATTTTGTATTTGGTGATACTCTTAGCATAAATGCTTTAAAACAATAATCTTTTACTTTTATTTATATATAATAGTAAAGGGGGAGGGAAACTAAATTGATTATTTTGTTATGGAACTGTAGCACACTGTAAAGAATTTTGCAGTAACTACATCCCAAAGTTGAGAATGCAAAAAAAGATATTACTTTACCGCATTCTCCTGATAGATTTCTTTGTAATTTGTAGTTGATCTCCAACTGTTTTTGATTCCTGATATTTTAACAATAGGATAACTGATGTTGAGGCAATGCATTATCTCCAAGTCTCAGTGTTCCTCATTTGTAAAATAAGCATTAATTGGGTATTTTAGACTTTTTTCAGCTTTGTATACAGTTTTAATGCTTGCATTTCCATGACATGCTGAATCCCAAATGAACCAAACTTGTTTTAGCTAGGTGTTTGGTACACATCTCTATGTTGGGTTTATGGTTCACTGTTATATCATGGATGGATATCTGTATTGTGCAAATAGAGTCCGACAGCAATATTAGAATATATTAGTCTTTCAAAAAAAAGGTGTGTATATGTCAGTATGAGGTTCATTGTATACCACAGTCTTTTTCTTCTGAGCCTTTATTTGTATTTAACTTTGAGTCAGTATTCTAGTAAACAATCAAAATAGACACACAAGCTTGAAGTCTGTTTGTTACCACTGAATGAATAGAGAATGTACCCCCAAACAAGTGTAATCTCTTGTAACAGCTGCACATTGCCAAGAAAATCAACTGACTGTCAAGAAAGCTTTTCTACCATTTCTGACCTTTACGTGAAAACTCCCAGATTATCATCTAAGAAACCTCAGGATTTCTCACAACACAGCTTAAAAGATATTATTTCTGCTGGATCCAAGGAGTCTGCTGGCTAAAGCAAGGCTCCTTGCAGTCCCTGGGAGCCTGCTGGTCAAAGCAAGGCTCCTGGCTGTCTGACCTTAGTGAATGTCAATCAAGTGGTCAGCAGATGCTGGGAGCTGTTTCCCCCCTCCCAACTACTCAGACATTTGGGAGACCATCCAGCTTGACCAAGTGATTGGCTGTTGCACCAGCCCAATGTGTTATAAAAGACTGTGTGAATAACCAGCGTGTTGCTGGCTACAATACTTGTTGCTTTGTAAATAAACGCTGTCGGATTCACTGAGGTTTTCAGCCTGTTCCTTTCTGCGGTCAGACTCAAGCCCCTTCAGATCCAACAAGCTAGACATAAGGACAGTTTTTTCTCTCATGTCATCAACCTACTAAACAGCTGATTTACAAGACAGTGTTAATGCGGAGGGTGTCTTTGTGACAGGATGAAATGGGTTTTTGTGACATGATGTCTGCACTTTATAACATGATGACATGATGAATTTTACGTACTTTAAACTATGAATGTATCTTATGCCTATGTACACAACTGATTATGCCTATAAAAATGCCTATATATACAAATGATCATAATTATGCTTATATATTCAAATTGTCTATGAATGCATCTTGATTGTATCCTTGCTATGTAGGTATGTGAGTATTGAACATGCTCACTGAAGACAAATTCCTTGTGTGTCCTGACACACATGACAAAATAAAAAAATCTGATTCTGAAGTGTCACAAGTATCAATTTGTTCCTTTTCTATTCTCCATCAGTTAGAAGAGAAACAGAGAATTTCTTTCGGTTGTAACTCTGTCGCAATTTCCAGCTTATTGCCCAAGTAGCCAAATGGCTGGTAAAGTAGAGATCCTTGGTTTTTCTGGATTATTAGACTGAGCTGGAATTAAAAACAGGTTGTAAGTGCTATCACCAAATCACTGTCTGTGATACAACACAAAGCATTAACTGACCGAAATGCTACTATTCTCTCTAGCCAAATGCCACATTAGAAATTCCATCAGTAAAGAATACCTATAGCAATTCCACCCAACATGCAAGAAGATTTTTTTCTGGTTTTTTTTCCCATTTTCCATTTTCAACTGTCTTACAACAGCCATTTATTTGACTTGGCTCCTCCACTTGCTAGCTTATGAACATTTCTCCAGAGTACTGCATAATTAGTATAGTCACAGCACTAAGAAAATGAATCTATTTCTACAATATTAGGATGCCATTATGAAGTCCTCGGTGCTGTCTGAGCTTGGTTGTTTTCTTGCAGATGTTTCATTAACAGTAGTTACCCAGCTGGGTAATAAAATATCTGCAAGAAAACAGCCAAGCTCAGAGACCACAAAGGACTCCACAGTCCAACTCTGAGCTACAGATATTCTCTTCTGTAGAAAGTTGTTACCAGCCGGATAGTTAATGCAGATGTTAGGTTTAAAGATATATATTGATTTCAGAGCACAGGATTTGAAAGGAAGGAGCACCAGCAGAGAACATCCATCTGCTAACAAATGTCATTTCAACTGTGAAAGACATTCTTTAATACATTTGCACAGCTAATACTTACATACAGGCTACAATTGACAAACCATGTCACAAAACACATTCATCGTGCCATACAATTTTATTTTATAGGCTTGGGACAGTCTATATTGAACAGTCATAGAATACTAGTAATCGCTCTACCAGTCAAACTAGAATAATAAAGGACACAACTATTATATATTTTAAGATGTAAGCAACCATTATTGTCATACAAATAAGAGAATAAGTAATGGGTAGTAAGTAATAGGAAAGAGGAGAAGGGTAATCATGATATATTTCTACCAGGTAGTTGTGAAGCTAGTTATTTAGCAGGTTGATGGCATGGGGGAAGGAGCTGTCCTTATGTCTAGTTGTTTTGGTTTTGCAATGCCCTGTATTGGCATCCAGAGGAAAGAAGTTGAAACAGATTATGTCCAGGGTGTGAGGGGTCAGTAATTGTTTTTGCAGCTCTCTTTTTGGCTCGTTCAGTGTACAGTTCTTCAATGGAGGGAATAGGGATAGGATGATAAAAAGTCAGCCCTAGGCTAACCTAGGCTAACAGGTTTTTCTTTTTCCTCTCATTTTCAACAAAAACCTCTGCCCTCAGAGACCTACCTAATTTCTACTGGGAAGTTTATTTGACATGGAAGGTATTACTCCTGTTCCTGGCAGCAAAAACATGTTGCGGCACCATCAGCGGGTCATTCTCATCAAAAACTAAAAACTAGGGTAGGCACCCTACTATCAAAGTTATCCAATCATCATTGTGCCGACTGTAATGAGGATAGGTTTCTTCCTAATGGCTGGCTGATGTTCAGAAGATGCTGCAAGTCATTCCTAGGGAAACAGTCTGGATAAACCTGTAAGAAAACAGGTGTCTCTCAGAGAGAGAACTATGCATCATCTTTCTTTTAAAAACTAGAGAAAGTGGGGGGGAGAATCAAATCCCATCTTGCGCTTGGGCTTCTGCTATGTCTGTTAGATCTGAGGGCTTGGGTCCGATCGCGCAAGGAAGAAGCGGGAGAAACCTCAGTGAATCCAAACAGCGTTTATTGAAACGGGTAACAATGTAGCCAGCAACTGCTGGAAAAATACA
>JANHFO010001255.1:67300-82795 GCA_032468095.1 Pareas carinatus | reverse complement strand
CGCGAAAATCGCTCTGCGGGGTGCGGGGAACACTCCGGATCGCCCTGCAGCGCGATCCTTTGGCTTTGGAGCGTCCCACGGAGCGATTTTGGGGTGCACGGAGATCGCTCCGCGGGATGCTTCAAAGCCAAAGGATTGCTCTGCAGGCTGAATTGGCGTGTTCCCAGCGTCCCGCACCTTATGGTCCGGAGTGCCTTATGGTGCGAAAAATATGGTATATATGCTTCTACTTAGCAGGGATATGATAATAGGAGGAATTGGATTTGAGAAGTCCACAGTAAATGTTATGAATGGAAGATTTAAACCAGGATTTTCATGATCCAAAACTAATACTTTCACTACTCTCAGCTGGATAGCTTTAATTCCAAAGGACTTTCTCTGTCTTTTCTCTTCTAGGGTGACTATGTGCACAAGTCTGTTTTCATTATTTTTTTCCAAGGTGACCAGCTGAAAAACAGAGTCAAGAAGATCTGTGAAGGGTAAGCAAACTAGAATAAGACTTTTGCTTTTGATTCACAGCACTTGTGGTTCATTTTGCATTATTTTCTAATCTTCCCTTCTATTTGCATGCATACGGTATTGCTGGTTTGAGGGAGGCAAGCATATTATTGTCATGATCAGGTTATTATTATTTATATTGAATCACCTCTGTATGCCTTTCAGATTCCGAGCTTCTTTATACCCCTGTCCAGAAACTCCACAGGAAAGGAAGGAGATGGCTGCTGGAGTCAACACAAGGATTGATGATCTTCTGATGGTATAAATAATGATAGGATAAGGCAGGAATAGACTGTTGTTGATGTTTTTAATGTGTTTATTTCTGAATTGGTGTCTATATTAAATTTACCTGCATACATATGCTGTAATTTGTACTGCAGAGATCATATTAATTGGATGAATTTGATGCCAGGTAACGTATATCCATTGACTAATACTGAATGGAATCCAATTACATTTGAAGAGCCACAAATTGTCTACTCCTGCTATAGCCATTGGTATTGTTATTTGATTTGGTGCTGGCTGTACACTGGTTATATTCTTTTGGATGAACTTCAGAAATAATTTTTGGGGAAGTACTAAGTAATGAACTTACTACCTGTCATATGGTATGTATTAAGGACCACACTTCCCACGGTCTGATATTCTACCTCAACTCATACACAATAACATTGATGCCCAGCATTTTAGTTAATTTGACATCATAGAACACTCTGAACCAGCATTGAAAGATTGTGCCCAAATAAATGAAGGTAGTAGGTTGGTGTTTAATTCAGAGTGTAGAATTGGAATACAGTTGACATATAAGCTTGTTTGTTTATATTCCACTTGTATTATTTTTACAAATAAGGCAGTAAATATACCTAATACTCCCTCCTCTTATTTTCACCACAACAACCCTATGAGATGGATTGGGCTGGGTTTCATGGCTAAGATGGTACTAGAACTCACAATACCCTGTTTTCTAGCCTCGTGCCTTAACCACTAGATAGGCCTGTTATGAACTTCCTTACATACTTTTCATAACTTCAAGGATAAAAACTTTAAAACTGCTTTGTCAATAGCTGATTTCTGAAGGATGTTTGAAAGCTCTACTGATTCAGAATATTAGCTATTCCTGCTTTAATTATATTGCTTAGTTCTTGAACTTCTAAGTATATTTCAGGATTCTGATAATATATTAAAATTTTAAGAATTAGAATCTTTGTGGAACAATGTGCCACAAAGGTATTGCAGTTTCTATACTTCAATTTGGCAAAGGCAGCATGAAAAATATCAGTATTATAAATTAACCATTAACTATCTGTAAAAATAGATAGTCTTAGTGTAATTTCTAAAGTTGTTATATTGCTATAGCTTTTTGCTGAACTTTGCATAGGAGGTTGTAAATAGGGTAAAGTTACATTATAAACCAATGAGGTAATGTTACATTATAAAATGTAACACTTTAAATGATTTGGGATAATCTGGCCTATTTTATGAGAAATCTCTTAGGATCAGATACACTCAAATCCTACTCTTTTCTAGTTAGACTTCAGAATTTGCCACCTCGTTTCCCCGCCCTCCTTTATTCTAGTAAATACAAGCAGAATGAAGAGGGTGTGAACCTTTTGTTATTGATAATTATAAGCAAAGTGTTTTTTTCCTTTTGGAATAGTCTAGGGCAGTGATGGCGAACCTATGGCATGCGTGCCACAGTAAGCACGCAGACTCTCTCTTGGCATGCGAGCCAAGTCACCCCAGTATTACCATAGAGCTCAGCATGCTCAGAAAGAGAGTAGTGGTGCCGGGCGATGATGTCACAGGGCTCTGCATATGCTCAAAAAGAGAGTAGTGGTGCCAGACGATGACATCACAAGCTGCAATTCATTAGCTGTAACTCGTCCGAGCACTTGGTGCCTAAAAGGTTAGCTATCATTGATCTAGGGAAAGATTAGGAGATACACCAAGAATGTGCTTTGTCTGTTCCCTCTCTGAGGGAGATGGACTGTTAAGAAATATGAAGTATAAATAAATAAAATTAACATTTGGAAGTGCAAGAACAGAATTGGAACTGTGGAACTGATGTAGTCCAGGTAACTCTCTTTTGCTCTCACCAGTGTGGGGTCGGTATTCCTGCTTTCGGTTGTTTTGTTCCTTGAATCAAAGGATTGTTTAATCTTCATGTAGAAGAGATGAACATCAGTACATGGTTTAAATTTAATCATCCTATTAATCTTGGCTACTAAGGTGAAGGAGTAAACTTGTAGTTTGTGTGAAGGCTGAACTATGATGTGAATGTTGAAATTCTCAAACTAGAATGAACTTGTATGGATTTCCATAGCTCATTGATGATATATACAGTATAGACTCAATTTTCCTTTTTATAACAAAGACTCTCCTTCCTATGGCAGGTACTGAACCAAACTGAAGATCATCGTCAGAGGGTTCTTCAGGCTGCTGCAAAGAATGTTCGTGTTTGGTTCATCAAGGTGCGCAAAATGAAAGCCATTTATCATACTCTAAACCTCTGCAATATTGATGTGACCCAGAAATGTCTCATTGCTGAAGTCTGGTGCCCTGTTGCTGACCTTGACTCCATTCAGTTTGCTCTCAGGCGTGGTACGGTGAGTACAATCCATACCTCTTACCTATTCTAGGATGCTCTTTTTTTAAAAAAAATTTTTTAAACTTTTAACACCTTTTCATACATTCATACATTTGTGACATGGCAAATTAGTAGAATCAGGGGTTATCAAATTCCGAGCAAAAAATTTAGATTTGTATCTACAATACATAGCGTCTACTATTTTTTTACATCAGTGGTTCCCAAACTTTTCAGTCCACCGCCCCCTTGGTGCTACAAACCAATCCTCAATGCTCCCTACCCCCACCCTCTATAAATAGTATTATTCAGAATAGCACAGTGGTCACCAACCTTTTTGACCTCGGGGACCACCAAATTCACAATTTGAAATTCCGTGGCCCACCAATATACATTTTTTTAAAAAGATGCATACATTTGTAAAAAAATGGTCAGAGAACTTCCATTTTCTTAATATATAAGGCACCTATTTAATATAACAAAATTTAAAAAACTCATTTAATTATTACAAAAATTTTAGCAAACAGAGATCGAGAGAGAGAAAGAGAGAATAAGAAAGAAAGAGAATGAGAGAAAGAGATAGAGAATGAGAGACAGAGTGAGAGAAAGAGAGAAAGAATGAGAGACAAAGACAGGCAGAAAGAGAGACAGAATGACACAGAGAGAGATAGACAGACAGACAGACAGACAGACAGACAGACAGACAGACAGACAGACAGACACACACACACACAGACCGCTCCTGCACTCCACTCCCTCCTTCTCACTTGCTCACAGGCTCGACTGAGCTCTGGGTGCCCCTGCTGCGCATGTCGATCTGTGGGCCTCCAAGCGCCCCGCAGGCCAATCTCCAGGCCTCCGGGCGCCCCGTGGATCGATCTCTGGGCATCCGCAGGCTGAATTATAGGCCTGTAATAGCTAAATAATAGCTATAGCTATATAGGCCTATAATAGCTATATAAAAAGATATGTTTGAATATGTGCAAGAATGGAAGACTGTAAAAGCTGTCTGTATTTCTATTCAGTAGAAAAAGTAACTTTTCTAATCTTCAATTTGTTTATATATAACAGGAGCATAGTGGATCCACTGTCCCCTCTATCCTGAATAGAATGCAGACCAACCAGACTCCACCTACGTACAATAAGACCAACAAATTCACTGATGGGTTTCAAAACATTGTAGATGCTTATGGCATTGGAACCTATCGTGAGATCAATCCAGGTACTTGCATGTATCCTGTGAAGTTGTCTAGCTTCTGATAATTTGTTTTAAGAACTTGATTTGACTCCTTTTTTACTTTTTCTGTTGCATCAATTTAATTTATAGAAAAACTGAAACAAATAAAAAGTCAATTTTTCTATTGATTAATACATCAATTCTATTTATTAATTCTATTGATCTGATTGAAAACAGAGACCTAGTTTTATTTTATATACTGGAAAAATTACTAAGGAAGTTTAACATAGTAAGTTTTGAGTTCCAGGGAAGAAACCTATTTATAAGAGGAAGTTGATATTTTGTTTTCATGTTAAGTTGGCAAATTGGTTTTAAAATCAAATCTACTTTCTTGTATATGCGTTCTAATGACTTGGTTCTAGTATAATACATTTTCTCAATAAGGCTTTTAGTACATTTTAGAGCTTTTTCTAAGGGGTGAACTACAGCAAAAATAGATAAGCATATAAAAGCATCTAATTAGGTGATAGATTTGAAGTGTAGCTTGGGAAAAATTCATATTAAATAGGGCATTAAATTAATTGGTCTGCCCGCTCCTTCTGTAGAGATCATTTTGAATCCCAGTAAATACATGTATAGAATGGTCTGGTAAGCAAGATTTTTCTTCATTTTCAAAATGTATTAAGTGAAATTCGTCAACAAAGATCTTAAGAGATAAGAAATGTCCTCTTATAGGCTAATTAACATTTTTATTCTGATCCATGATATGACCATTTTTAAAAATACTCTCTCTATAGTTTTAGTGATAT
Source organism: Pareas carinatus (assembly GCA_032468095.1). Lineage (NCBI taxonomy): Eukaryota > Metazoa > Chordata > Lepidosauria > Squamata > Pareidae > Pareas > Pareas carinatus. The sequence continues at coordinate 77,727 of JANHFO010001255.1, read as the reverse complement.
TAAAAGTACTATAAAGATGGAAAGTGCAGTCAAAATATAAAAAATGAGCAGCAATCTTCTGAGAAAGAATTGCAACATTTGAGACTGTTTGCTATTACATAAAAAGGGAGAAGAGAGAGAAATGTATGAAGAAAATAAATTTTTCCTCAATCATAATTCCAGCCACTAGGAAGTTATCAGCATGTTTCTGGAAACCATAGCAGCATGAAATGGTTTAGAGGAGAAAAAAAGTCGCATTACTGATATTTTGTGTCACATCTATTTCATTTTTTTCCACTTTTTTGGTTTTTGTATTACTTCTAATACATTATATCCATTGAGTAGTATTTTTTAGCCATCCCTGAAATTATTTTACCTATATTATTTTATACTTGACTTGTTCCAGAATGCTGATGTGAAAAAGATAGTTATACTTATTTGTGCAAGGGAAAAAACTTTATAAAAGTTTCTTGTATCTCTTAAGGCACCAGTATCGATACATTTCCTAACTAAAGATAATCTAAACTGGTTTACATGCAGTTTGAAGAATGGGCTTTTTTGAGGTCCAGGCATGCTCAGTAGATCATTGTTTTGAACAGCTTTTCTATATCATTCTGTTAAATAATTTTCAGTCTCCCATTTTTTCAGCTCCATACACAATCATAACCTTCCCATTCTTATTTGCTGTGATGTTTGGAGATTTTGGCCACGGTGTTCTTATGACACTTGTTGCTGCCTGGATGGTGATCAGAGAGAGCCGCATTCTGTCACAAAAGAATGATAATGAGGTAATTTGACCACTGACTTGAGAGCTAAGATGTAACTTTCGTAGTAGGTTGCAATTTGAACAGTTTTTATTTCTCAGCTTTTTATTTTATGTTTAGTTGGAGAAAAATGCTTTGTCATCTTTGAAACTACTGTGTGAAAATTTTTCTGCTATGTCTCTTTATGTAAAACAATTGACAGATATTTCAGTATGTATTTTGTTCTTCTGAATCAGAATTGAGACCATCCAAGGGTAAAGTAGCCCAGATGGAACCTCCAAACTTGATGGAATGGAATTAAATATTCAGTTGTTGAGAGGGAATAGTTAAGGAACAAAATCTACTTCATAAAATCTCCCTCTTCTAAATATCAAGCCAAATTTCCCAATTTGGGATGAAGATTTAAGGGATAAAGCATATATCTTAATTTTCTGCAAGACCAGAAGAATCATTTTTGTTCTTTGAATTCCCAGTCTTGCTAGAAAAATGCAAAAATACCCCACCTTCTCTTAAAGAAACCAGGAAGTTATAATATGGTCTAGAGCTGAAAAAGACTGTCTGTTTGGGAGTTAAAGGAAGGTGCTTGGCAGCATACTTTTGTGTTCTTAGTATAACAGTATCATTGTCACATATTTTCAGTTCATTTTTTTTATTTCTCTTCTCTTTTCCTTCCCCAATCTCCTAACTTGGTCAGATATTCAACATTATTTTCAGTGGCCGCTACATTGTACTGCTGATGGGTTCTTTCTCCATTTATACCGGCCTGATCTATAATGACTGTTTTTCAAAGTCACTCAATATGTTTGGCTCATCCTGGAGTGTCCGGCCAATGTTCCAGAAATCCAACTGGACGTAAGTGATAAGACACCTGCAGATGCAACGGATAGCAAAATATTTGGGAAATGGCTTTAGGAGGTTTGGAAAATGATGAGTTGATAAAAGGCATGTTTAATTTGTCAGAGGTACACTGATTTTGTCATATCTGTTCTGTTCTGCTCAGATATTCATGCATTTGCTTCTTTTCCTTTCTCTACAGAGAAGACCTTCTCCGGGAGTATCCTGTGCTTCAGCTTAATCCTGCCATAGATGGTGTCTTTGGTGGAGCATATCCCTTTGGCATTGATCCAGTATGTATCACCATTTTCTATTCTCTCTTCCCCTCCCCTTTAGTTCATGTTGCTTCCCCTTCCCTGTATTTCTACTTTACTCTTTATAAATTAAAAGAGATAACCCAAGTATCAAAAATGTCTGATAATTATTTCAGTTGTCTGTTAACATGATGTGCTGTTTGCTGCATGATAAGAGATTATTATTACATTATGCAGAGTGAGATGGTAGAATTTTAGATTTCATCCTGGTCTTTAAAAATTACATTTTTAAAATGTTTTCCACATGCATCAGTGGTAAACAACTTGTATTATGCTCTCCTGAAATGCTGACTTGCCATATTTTGGAATCATCCAAAAATGCAGATAATCCTAGCTATGTCTAAAATGGATGGGGTATTCACTTGGACTATCAGAATTTCCTTTACATTCAAATTATTTTATAGAAATGTCTCAGATTGTTTCTCTAGTTAAGAGTTCAATAAACTTGTGTTTAATTGATTATTTAAAGTGAAAATGGGTTTTTCTTCAAATCACATGACCCAGAATGGAATGAATGCTTCCCAATGCTTATATGAATAGAACTTGTGACCAGTGCTGGAAAGAGGTTGGAAAGAATTCCAGATGCCATGATCTACCTTCTATCCTATCTTGTCTAATTTTTTTCTCTCTAGATCTGGAATATTGCTACCAACAAGCTGACATTCCTTAACTCCTTCAAAATGAAGATGTCAGTAATTCTGGGCATCATCCACATGATGTTTGGTGTCACACTTAGTCTGCTAAACCATATGTGAGTGTGTTCCACTTAATTAAATTATAAAAAGATAGAGGATATGGAAATAGACAGAATATTCATTATAAGTTATTTTCACTCTGTTCCAAATAATAGAGTCTTACAAACTGCCAAAAGTCATGCAGTCAATCTTTTTTAAAAAATGAAGAATTTTTCTTATAACTTTTATTGTTACCAAGATAATTAAATGGACATATTCATGAATTGTTTGGAAGTTAAGTATCGAAGGGGGTTTAGAATTTACCATTCAATAAATAAACCTTAATTAATCTGTCTGAATCAAAATTTACATTTAACGCAGTGACTATGAATATTAACTAAATAATTTATTCCTTAATCTGTTGGCCGAAAGCAGTCTAATTTTTTCCTAAATATTTTTCCATACCATAGATATTTTAAGAAACCTCTGAACATCTTCCTTGGCTTTATTCCTCAAATTATCTTCATGTCTTCATTGTTTGGATATTTGATCATCCTTATCTTCTATAAATGGGCAGCATACAATGCTAAGAACTCCATGCATGCACCAAGTCTTCTTATCCACCTCATCAATATGTTTCTCTTCTCCTATGAACCAAATGCCACAATGCTTTATAGTGGGCAGGTAGGTAGTCTAGAAAAGAGCTCTCCTCTATACGACAGGGTTTTATATTTATTTGAGAATTTAAATGAGCTACCCTTGGGAAGGGAGGCATAATGTCAAATCTGAGTTTGATGTCACAAGATTACCAGTTAGTACAGTCTTTGAGGGGAAATGACCCAGTTTAGTCTAGTAGTTAAGTCTCCAGGCTAGAAATCAGGAGACTGTGAGTTCTAGGCCTCCTTTACGTATAAGCCAGCCAGGTGGCTTTTGATCAGTCATTCTCTTTCAGCCCAAAATGTTAGACTATAGGCAACAAGCTGATTGGTCAACTCCTGTAACAATTCCTGTAGGATCAACATTTGGTTGATCTGAAAAGCAACCTTGCATCTCTAGGAAAAACTTTAGATATGAAGAAAAAACAATATCTGGAAAATACTGTGCAAGATATATCAAAGCAATTCCTAGTTTCAGTGCAATTTGTATCAGGACATTTGGCAGAGAAAAGTTTTTAGTCATAAAAACTAAATAACCTAGAATTTAAATTTTGATTGACAGCAGATTCATAGACATTTTAGCAATGGTTCAGTGTCTCCCATGGATAGCTTGGTTAGATTTTGTTAAATAAGTTCAAGTGAGGGGTCTTATATCTCACAGTTGTCATTGACATGGAATATTTTGCTCCTTAAATGTGCAATGCAGCTATTGTCATTAAGATCTTATTTACTTTTCGTGGTGATGCCATTGATTGTCCTGTTTTTCTTATAGAAAGGCCTTCAGTGTTTCCTGGTGGTAGTAGCATTTCTGTGTATCCCATGGATGCTGATTGCTAAACCCTTGATTCTTCGCCAACAGTATTTGCAAAGAAAGCACTTGGTGAGTGACTATAAGATTTTTTCCCTCTAAGAATCTGTTCAATTTATTCAAGTGTAGAGGTTTGGTCCAATTTTCTACAGTGGAGAACTGCATGCAGATGAGTATTACCTTTGGGTTTTTTCTGCTCTGCTAAGGAACAGGTACACCCATAATTGCCTATTATTGTCTGAATTTGTTTCCTGAAATCTTGATCTGGATGCATGTATTTGCCACATACGAATCCAAAGAGTCACTTTAGATGTGCCCAGCCGTGTGGGATTCTTGATGTTGTCTTTTAAACAGTGGATACCTTTGTCACAAATATTTTTTGATACTACTGTGCTTTTGGTTTAGAAGATGTTAGCTGTATAAAGAAGGATGGTGCTTTTTAAGAAAACATAAGCCCTCAACAACCCTTGGATATGTTTTTAGTTTTTTTAAAAAAAATCTAGAACCATAAAGGGAAATTTGTCTTACTGGCATGTTACTGAAATAATGGGCTAGTCAGCCTAAATGACAGACTGCCTCCATGATTCTCCAAAGATCTGACTTTGGCTTCCAGATCTGTTGTTCTTGTGGCAAGTACGTTGTTAAGATGCAACTGCCTTTCAAAGTGCAGTTCAGTTAAAGACACTCCCTCTTCCTTCTCTGACCCTCTCATTTTCCCATGACCCCTCCATTTGTCTCCCTTTTTTTCTCTTGTTTTTCTTCTTCTTTCCTACTTTCTTTCCTTCCATTCACTATCAGGAAGGGCAGCCTGAGGAACCCCCTATCAGCCCAGGCCAGAGTCCGCAGGCAATAGAGGCAGCAGCGGCTGCAACAGTGAGTGGATTAAATGATGCCACCTATACACATGATGAAAACAGAAGATGTCAGTAGCTTTGGAAAGTATCTACCCTGAGGAAGAGAAATAGCACAGCTGCCATTTCCTCAAAAAGATACAGTCCAGTAATCTCATTCATTTCAAATTCTACACACATGTATATAGGAAATGATACAGTCTAAATTTATATTCACAGAATCCTGCAGTTATATTGCAGAGGGTTCTCGGCATGTTTTAAAACATGTACTCACCATTTTAGAGTGCCAACCAGGGGTTTTTTTGGAATTAATTATCCTAGTTGCATATAACCTCTCTGAATGCAGATTGCAAAGGAAAAGAGTAACAATGAAAAAGTGGATTTAAAAGAAACTTGCCCGCTGTTACTCTTCTTATTATGAGATTCCTGATAAGGTCCCGAAGAATTTAAGAGTTCCTGGGGAAATAATTTGAAAAACACATTATAGTACTTCATTAAAAGTCATCACAATCTGGAAAGAATATTCCGTTTCATATTTGCTCTTGGTTTTTCCATAACTGATTGCTTTTTCCTCCTCCTGTTATGATCCAACTCAGGATTCCTCTTTCCAACATATTTTAAATTTTTCATACTTTTTAAAGTGCAGTTATATGATGATGTCTTTGCAATAGCACCATCTATTCTGAGTTTGCCTTTTCAGTCATCACTATTTTTCTGCCCATTGAAAGTATACTTCAGGAATTTTTATGACAGCGCATTGAACTATAGACTGTCACTCACTGAAGTGGACAGAATCCTATATAATTTGATAGCTTCTTGACTCTTAAGCAGTTCCTTCTGTTTTAAAATCCTGACTGTCTTAAAAATTATGTGAATATCATGACTTGTACTATCCTAGACCTCCGTGCTTTCCGACGTACCTTAAAGACCCATCTTTTTATCTAGGCCGGTTTGGCCTAATCCACACCTCTTCCATGCCAAAATCTGCTATTAATTTTTTAAAAATTTAAATTTTAGATTTTGTTTAAATCGGCTTTATATTGCAGTTTTTTAAATTTTAGTCATTAAATTTATATTATTTTTAATTCTTTCTTAAATTTGTTGTATGTCTTAGTGTTTTTTAAATGGCTGTACATCGCCCTGGGTCCCTTTGAGGCGAAGGGCTGTATAAAAGTTGAAACAAACAAATAAAAATAAATAAATAAATGACTTCTTGTTGCAGTATTTTGCTCTTGGAATAAATTATATGATTAATTCTTTAAAGATCAGGGATATTATTTGACAGAATACAATCTCTTTGCAGTCTTGTTTTGTAAACAGGAATATAAACTGTATATAAAACCCCAAACCATTTTATCTGAGATCAAGTCTGATTTCTGAGGCTCAGGTTACAAAGTCAAGATTAAAAACATTGTAACTGCTTTACTGAGTCAAGTCGAAAGTCAATACTGCTTGCTAACCAGATATATTCCTATGGAAATTTACAAAATAACATATTAAATCTTAAGAATCTTCTAATTTTACCTGTGAACAAGGATTATTTTCAATCTCAAGTGTGCAGAGTTAGGCTTAAGTGAATAAGAACTATTTTATTTAGTTAAATTAAGTTGTAGTGCTTACTAACCAATCAGATATCTATGGAAATCTACGAGAATGACATGAAGATGGAGGCTTTTTCAATATTTGGTTTTCAAATCAAAGTGTCTGCTTAGAGAGAGGATCTCTGCAGTATGAATGTTTGCAGACAATAGTCCCTGTAGCTTTGCAGGATTCTAATTAGAATAATCTGAAATAGAATAGAATTAACTGTAGATAGGATTTTTGGTGTTCTACTAATGAGCTTATCGTGTGGAGCTAGATGAAATGTGCTATTTCACTTTTCTGTGAGCTTCCTAACCTTTCTCAGTAAATAATTTGAGTTTGCTTGGCAGTTAGAGTAGATATGAAAAGTAAAATTTAAAAACTAACAGGAAAATAGAACATATAATGATTTTTCTTATTATTGCTTTTGTAGTGATGTAATGGATAAACCAATGCTTTTTAATAATTTGGGGAGAGTTGCATATACTAGAGTTGAGAGTGTCAAATGTTTAAACATATACCTACTGTGTGAGAGCAGCTTTGAATTTCCCTGCTTTTGTCTTTAGGCACCTGTTAATGACAACCATGTTTCATATGAGAGGGTGTTTGATCTTGCTATCATTCTTATATTTCCTAGCAAATAGTTATTTTAGCTAATAACTTTATCTTTTCCTCTTTCTCCTGAATGCTAAAAATTCTTCTAGGTCTACAGAATTTTGTGGGAGATCTATAGATATTTTTAAAAGAATTTGCTCCAAAAGCTGCCTGTTTTTCACTCCTCTTTTTTAGAATGACAAATATCAGCTCTTTGGGACAGACCCAACTAGAAATCTAAATTTATGGATACTACTTTTATTATAAGTTGCAGTAACTGAATCTTACAATTCTGAATGGATTCCCTGCCCCACTTTGTCTCTCAGAACTAGGGAGGGTCAGGTTTGAGATGCTTGCTCAAATTACATTTCTGCCTTAGACTCAAATTTCTTTTATCTGATTGATGTCTTGATTGTGGTTCTTCTTCTTGTTCTTCCTGTTTATTTCTACTGCATACTACATCAAATGAGACATGTGCAATAATCTCATTTAGGCGTAAAAATGTGATATTCGAACATAAAAGTTAAAGTGAGCTGGTTAAAGTTATCAAAGGATGCTAAAAAACAAGTGTTTGGGGTATGTTCAGATTAAAAGATAACAAGTAAAAAGCTTAATGAAGATGATAGAAGGCTAATAGATAACAAAGATTTAACTGTTCGGTTTTTATTTTAGCTCAGTCTTTTCTGAAATGAATATGTTTCCCATTTGGCATTGATAGAAGATACTTTAGCGTGATATAACTATTGCCAGGGAATGTATACTAAAGATGAATTAATTGAGATTTCCTGAGTCTAATACATTGCATTCTAGAATCCTGAAAGAATTTTCTGATAGATTGACTTAACTTCTACTATCAGAGAAATGCTAGAGAATGAGGATAGTGCCACATCACTGAAAGATGGATAGTACTCCTTTGTTCACAAAAAGAGAAAAAAGGAGGATCTAAGGAACAATAGATACAGATATCTGAGAATATTCTAATCTAAAGCAAATAATAAATGAGTTTGAAAGTACTTTGGAAAAAAATAAAGTTAATAGAAACCAGTGTTTATCATTAATAAGTCTTGCCAGCTAGTATTTTGTCAATTTTGGTCAAGTAACCTTCTTAGTAAATTGTGGGAATACTGTAGACATAATGTACTTTTAGTAAAGATGAGATAAAATACTTGATGACATTCTGTTTTCCAGATTAGTTAAGTACAAGCTACATAGTGTGTCTATGAGACTCCGTAATCATTTTGAAAACTGATTGTCAACACTTACCAACACTTCTTTATCATGCTGCCTAAGATATCAATGAGGTGTCACAGGGTTTAATATTAGATTATGCACTATTCAGTGTTTCATTAATGACAGATGAAAAATTGGACAGAAAGATTATCAGAATTATAGATAAAGCAAAACCTGGTGGAATAGATAGAAAACTGACACAAATTTAAACAATTTTAAAACACAGAAAAGATAATGAATTTTTTATTTAGTAAGAAAATGCAAGGCACAAGTGACAGAATGATGATCGTAATGTAAAGGGAAAAACCTTCTTAATAATAAAAGCAATTTGAAAGTGGAATTTGTTATTCAGAGAGAAGATGGTCTTTTCGTCAATGAATGTTTTTATGCTAAGGACAAGCAGTCATGTGTCTGTAATTATTCAGCTTGGGTTTTGCACTGAATAGGGCTGGACTTCAGTTTTAATGGATTCAAATCTATAAGTCAGTGAATTGGAAAATATAAAATATAGGCAACCTTGATCTATGACTATTTGGTTAATGCCATTCCAATTACAACAGCGCTGAACAAATGGTGGTTACAACCAGTTCTTGGAGTTCTGGCTGCTCCAGCATCCCTGAGGTCCCATGATTGCAGTCTGTGTGCTTGGCAACCAGTTCATATGTAAGACCAGTTGCCAAAGGCCCCACAATTACTTGATTGACTTTTGTGACTTTCTTGGCCAGTTTGCTCAGAAAGTTAATGTGGAAGCCAACAGGGAGGGTTGCAAATCACTGGGGTAAGTCTCCTCCACCCAGGCACTCTGCTCTATTCTCTCTGTGCTTGTGCTGCAGCAGCCATTCATGCAATTCTGTGCAATCTCTCTGACCTATGCCATGCCTCTTGCATACTCCACCAATGCCATGCTTCTTGCACATCCTTTCAGACCCACTCTCACCCTCGTCATGCCTTTTGCACACACTCTCATAGCCCTTTCCACACAATATCTCTTGTGCACCTGAATTATGCCATGCTCTCATACATCCTCTCTGACCTTCTCTAGTTCTTCCTAACTTGCATCTCCACCCTTGCCCAGTCCAGATCTTCCCTTGCATCCCTGAGCACGCCTTCACTCCCTTTCCCAGGTACTTACTTGTCTGCAGACTTGAGTCTTACAACTCCTTTGACTTTAGCTGTGGGAATCTGGCAGGAAAAGACCTAAAAACTATGGTATTCAGTTAATGACAGCAACTTGAACTGCAGGCATATGCACTTTATGATCACATTGCTTTCGAGATGGAAATAGTCTCAGTTGCTGCTGTAAATCAAGAACTAACTGTCATCCAACAAATTCTTGCACAAATCTATATATATATAGCATATGTGTGTGTGTATCTTTTCTCATGTATTGCATGTTTTAGGGAACACTCAATTTTGGTGGGATTCGTGTAGGCAATGGGCCAACTGAGGAAGATGCTGAGATAATCCAGCATGATCAACTCTCCACCCATTCTGAGGAGGGTGAAGAGGTAAGTCTTCCTTTTACTACTGAAAAATTTTACATGATAAGATTTTTCTAAGAAGATTAACACATCGAACATAGCCTCTGTTCCTTTGCTCACTCTTTTAGCTTTGTTCAAAGACAAACACTAACCAATTCTATCTTAGATAAGTTTCAGTAAGAACCAGCTAAAGTGGATTATTGTGTACATATATGGGTTACTTTATGATATTTTTTACATTATCCTCTTTTAAAAACGCATTCTATTATTTGAATGTTTTTTGCACTTTGAAAATTTAGTTGATCTTTTAAATACTGTTTAAATCCACTATATGCATTGGCTGGTATCTTTCTCTTTTTTTCAAAGAGCAATGTTTGTTTGTTTGTTTGTTTAGAGTTATATACCGCCTTTCTCCCGAAGGACTCAGGGCGGTGTACAGATAGCATAAAAAATTTAACATTGAACTTTAACAATATTGCTACAATATACTACAAATATGACTAGCTACTTATTAAAATTTATTTATTTATTTATTTATTAAATTTCTATGCCGCCCTTCTCCCCAAAGGGACTCATGGCGGTGTACAGCCAGTAAAACAATCATATTTTATTTATTTTATTTATTTGTTAAGATTTTTATACCGCCCTTCTCCCCGAGGGG
>JANHFO010001255.1:9435-30202 GCA_032468095.1 Pareas carinatus | reverse complement strand
TTCAATATGTAAAAGTTCAGTGAAAGCATTATACATATAAATTTGGCAGCAGAATAAAGAGAATCCTTATAAGCATTAATTTTGAGCCTTGCTTAAGCATATAGGTGGCTTTGTCTGTTTTCAAAAAGTTAAATATGATCAGACCTGATTATATTTGGATGGAAGACCCCCCAGGATTACCTGGATATAGCTAGACTGGGGTTAAAAGAACATGTCAAAAGAAAAAAGTGTAGCCAAAACTAGAATGAGGGGTTTTTTAAGGGGATTTTTAAAATCTCCTTACCGCCACACCCAGCCGCAGGGAGGCAGAACAAATTAAATGGTTCCGCCCCAGGCTCCTGATGGACCTCGATAGATTCCAGATGGAGCTTGAGCCATTTCCTGAGGCTCTGTCTCACGGCTCTTTCGAGTAGCTAGTGGCTACCTGGCATAGGGTGGCTGGCGATGCTCTGGATTGGGTCGTGCCTTTGTGGCCTCTGACCCGGCGTTGAACCACCTTGGCTCCTTGTTTCTCTGAGGAGCTGAGGGAAATGAAATGCTGGAAAAGATGCCTAGAGAGTGGTTGGAGGGCCAGCCACTTCGAATCTGATCAAGCTTTGGTTAGGGCTCATGTTAAGTCCTACCTTGGCACAATCAGAACGGCAAAGAGTAGTTACTTTGCTGCCTTGATCACGTCTGCGAATAACTGGCCTGTCACCTTGTTGGGAGTGACCCGTTCTCTCCTTCACTTGGAGAGGCGGGAGGACCCCATGCAGGGCCAAGCGGAGGATTTTAGATCTGATCTGCAGAATAGGATCGACAAGATCCAGAGTGGCTTGGACTCCGACTGGGTTAGTTCAGACGGGATGACTGAGACAAGTCTTGAGAGTGTTATCTGGGATGAATTTGATGCTGTGGCTCCCGAGGACATGGACAGGATTCTGGGGTGGCTGAACGCAACCACATGTTTATTGGACCCTCCTGGTTGGTGCTGGCTTCCGGGGGGATGACACAAGGCTGGTTCCAGGGTATTGTAAATGCTTCATTAAGTGAGGGGGTCTTGCCGGCCGCCTTGAAGGAGGTGGTGGTGAGACCCCTCCTCAAGAAGCCTTCCCTGGACCTGGCTGTTTTGGTTAATTATCATCCTGTCTCCAACCTTCCTTTTGTAGCGAAGGTTGAAGAGAGTGTGGTTGCGTGTCAGCTTCCCCGGCACCTGGATGAATCTATCTATCTGGATCTGCTCCAGTCCAGCTTCAGGCCTGGACACAGCACGGAAACAGCATTGGTTGCAAGGTAGATAATCTCTGGAGGGCCTGGGATAGGGGATGTTCCTCTATCCTGATCCTATTAGACCTCTCAGCAGCTTTCAATACCATCGACCATTGTATCATGCTGTGCCGACTGAGGGGGTTGGGAGTGGGAGGCACTGTTTTAGGGTGGTTCTCCTATCTCTCTGATCGGTCGCAGACAGTGTTGGCAGGGGGGCAGAGGTCGACTCCATGGCGCCTCACTTGTGGGGTGCTGCAGTGGTTGGTCCTCTTGTCACTCCTGTTCAACATTTATGTGAAGTCACTGGGCAAGATCATCCAGGGCCTTGGTGTGGAGTTCCATCAGTATGCTGATGATACTCAGCTGTACATCTCCACCCCAGGCCACCCCAGTGATGCCATTGAAGTGATGTCCCAGTGCCTGAAGGCCGTGTGGATCTGGATAGGGAGAAACAGACTCAGACTCAACCCCTCCAAAACTGAGTGGTTGTGGCTTCCGGTGTCCTGATATAGCCAGTTGAGTCCATCACTGGCTATTGAGGGTGAAACACTGGCCCCCACGGAAAGGGTTTGCAATTTAGGCGTCCTCTTGGATGCACGGCTGTCCTTAGAGGATCATATGGCAGCCGTCGCCAGGGGGGCTTTCTATAAGGCTTGCCTGATATGCCAGTTGCGTCCCTTTCTAGATCGGGACTCCCTGCGGACGATCACTCAAGCGCTCATCATTTCCCACCTGAACTACTGTAATGTTCTCTACATGGGGCTCCCCTTGGGATGCACCCAGAGATTCCAGTTGGTTCAGAATGCGGCCATGCGAGGGATTATGGGAGCGAGTAAGTGCTCCCATGTGACTCCTTTCCTGTGCGAGCTGCACTGGCTACCGGTGATCTTTCGGGTGTGCCTCAAGGCGTTGGTTACCACCTTTAAAGCGTTTCATGGCTTAGGACCTAGGTATCTAAAGGATCGCATTCTACCGGCGAATACCTCCCACCGACCAGTATGCTCCCATAGAGAGGGCCTCCTCAGGGTGCCGTTGGCTAGGCAATGTCAGCTAGCAATCCCCAGGGGGAGAGCCTTCTCTGTGGCAGCACCCACCCTCTAGAGTGACCTTCCCCCAGAGATATGTATAATATCTGACCTTCGTGCCTTTCGACGTGTTTATATTGTTTATATTGTGTTTTATCTGACTGTACACCGCCCTAAGTCCCATGTGGAGAAAGGCAGTATATAAGTTCAATAAATAAATAATCACTTTTGTATTTTGCCAAGGAATGTACCTGAATATGTCCATGAGTTCAGTAGAAGGAAACCTGACAAAAAGGAGACTAGGTTAATCCTTGGTTGTTATTGTCATCATTGTTAATTATGTGGTTTATCTACTGTCTTGGTAATTCATGGATTTTAGGAAGTTCATAGTTATTAAATAGCAGTAAGTATAAAATACATTGAAGATGTTAGTTATAAAATACAAGTATGTTAAAACTTTGAATTGTGAGTAACTTGGTCTACGAGTGTTTTGCAAGATGAGCAAACATTTTCAATTTGATAATCGAGTGATATCTTGCATTACGAGTATAGCAGGGCTCAGCTGAGGGTGCCCAACAGCCAATCATCAGTTTGCAGAGGAAGCCCAGCAGCCCAGCTAAGCTGTGCAAATGGGAACAACCAATCAGCTGTTTGTTGGCAGAGGGACGTTCTGAAGCCCAACTGAATGCCAACAGCCAAATCAGCTTGTTTTAAGTGTTTTCAGGGTTTTCTTCCCAAGCCAGGAGATTACAGGAGATTGCTGGTGCTAGAATTGAAAAGGTCTGAGCCAGCTGCTCGAAAGAATGGGGAGGGGGCATGCAGATTTTAATTATCTTTAGATTTTTGTTTTGCTTCCTGGCTCAATTTGTTCACTTTTGAATTGTTGGCAACATTTGCTTCAAAATGAATCAGCAGTAGGCTCTTCTTTATCTATGTTAATAAGCTCATTGCAACATTGTAACTTTGAAGGCAAATCCTGTCTCTGCCAGCTGCGGCTCAGAATGAAGAAAAAATGTGTTTCTTTATTCTCCAGATTGGCTTTCTATTGGGGTTTTCTTGTTTCATGAGCCATGTTATTTTGTTTCTAAAGTTCTAAATCAGCTGTTGGGCACAGGGGGAAGCTCCCAGAGCCCCAGCTGACTGGCACAAATGGTGGGATGGAGAGGAAGAAAGGTGTAGGAAAGGGAGTGTAATGGAGAGCGCAGAGGGCTGTGGAACGAATCAGTTGAGTTTCCATTATTTCTTATGGGAAAATTCGCTTTGATATACGAGTGTTTTGGATTACAAGTATGGTTCTGGAACCAATTATACTTGCAATCCAAGGTTTTACTGTAATATCAAATAATAAGAAAAATGCACATATATGCATATGCTGTTTATTGCGTTGGAATTTGCATGTGTAAGAAATATTGCTTTTTTATTTTTCACATAGTTCCATTCCATGTTTTAGATTGTCTATACCAGTGATGGTGAACTGGTGATGGTGACTGTTTGCCCAAACTGTAACCCAAAACCCATTTATGTATTGCAAAGTACCAACACGGCAACATGTACCCCCTCCATGGCCATCAGTAACCTCCCCAGTCCCCCAGCAACCTCCCCACACCCACCAGTGACCCCCCCAGTTTTTAAGGGCAGCCTTAGCTTCTGCGGCCTGCTGCAAGCTATGTTCCCTTCCAGGTCTTCTCCTCTCTCACCTTCTCTCACAGACTCCATGCTGTATTTGAGTTGCCAACTTTACCCCATACAGAGGAAGGAGGAAGCACTCCAATTGGACTGCTGGGCAGAAGGACGGACAAAGTAGAGAGAGGGAGGGGGAAGGGAGCCCTACGTCCCTCTTGGCTTGCTACTAAAGGATGTTTTTTTTTAGTTTGCTGGGGGGATGGCGCACATGCCAATAGAGAGGGCTCTGAGTGACGCCTCTGGCACGTGTGCCATAGGTTTGCCATCACTGATCTATATTATCAATATGGGTAGTATACAGGTGCATACAAGACAGCATAAGCAAAAAAGCCAATCTATAGTATGCAAAGTAAACATAGCATTGTGACCTTTTGTAGATGACCATAATTAATAGTACAATTAACTTGTTATTTTCATCTTTTATCGCTCTTCAACATGACATTAAATTTAGCAGTAGCAATTAGCAGATCCAGTCTTGTAAAATGATCTCTATTGCTAGATTTTTAGAAAAGTATCCCGGGATTTCCTTTTTAAAAAAAATAGAGTGCATGACTGCAAATTTGCTGCAGTATATTTAAAATGGGCTGCACATAATGCCAGTAACCTACCAAGTTGGCAGGAAATCTTTTCAAGAAATACTTTCTGGCAAGTTTCAAGGCATCTCTTCCTTATCTTATCAGCCATTGCAGCAGTTTATCTGGTAGAATTGCTCCAAATTATTCTGGTTTCATCACTGCAGACCGTAACCATTTATAGCACTCAGGGCCAAATGACATGTTATATAGGGACTTTCATTACTCACACTGATGTCTGCTGTACCAAGCTTTCTGTGAAATATGAAGCGTAAAAAGTGTTGATGCATAAATCTAAAGCAAAAGAAGTATTGAGAGACAGTAAATAGAGGCTATTCTATTAGAAACACACATTTCTGATTCATATATTGTGATGTGTGTCTATTTCAGGAATGGCTAACTTTTGTTGTATGAAATATCCATTATAATAAAAAACTAATTTTTTCAATCAGTTGGATTTCTGATTCATGGACATGTGGAATACATACTGGACATTTGGTATGTTGAAGTAAAGCTACATATATAGCTTTTGTATATAAATAGAATAGAATATAATTGTTTATTGACCAAGTGTGCTTGGATACACAAGGAATTTGTCTCCAGTGCATAAACTCTCAGTATATCTGGAAGCAATAAGTGATAAATCATGATCATAATCATAAAATACAATCATAAATCATAAGATGCAACACTCAGTGATTGTCATAGAATACTAAATTAAAGCAATCAACATAAATCTTAAGTTACAAACAATAAAGTTATAGTCATAAGAAGCTAAGGAAATAGATGATAGGAAAGATGAGAAGGATAATTGTTTAGCAGAATGATAGCACAGGGAAAAAACTGTCCTTGGGTTTAGTTGTTTTGCCGTGCAATGCCCTATACCAATGATGACTAACCTTTTAGACACCAAGTGCCCAGACGAGTTGCGACTAATGAGTCACGACTTGTGATATCATCACCTGGTGCCACTACTCTCTTTCTGAGCATGTGCATGGCCCTGTGACATCATTGCCTGGCACCACTACTCCTTTCTGAGCATGCTCAGCTCTGGGGTGATGCTGGGGCGACAGAGAGGGCTCTTAGTGCTCACTGTGGCAAGTGTGCCATACCATGTTTCCCCGAAAATAAGACACTGTCTTATATTAATTTTTTGCATCCAAAGATGCACTAGGTCTTATTTTCAGGGGATGTCTTATTTTTCCACTGAGGCCACCCAGAACCGTAAGTCCGAGACCTTATTATCGGGAGGTCTTCTTCTCGGGGGATGCTTTATATTTCAGTGAGAGGCAAAACTGTAAGTAGGTCTTATTTTTGGAGGATGTCTTACTTTTGGGGAAACAGGGTACAAGCATCAATGGGTCCCTCTGCACGATGGAGGTCGACTCTGGTTCGGAGATCACGATGATCTCATGGTCTTGCCTGAAGCAGCTCTGCCCCAAAATTCAGAAACTGGCACTTAAGCCTCAGTCTCTCCACCTAACTATCAGGGAAATCCAATCCCTGTCCTGGGCAGACTTTTGGTTCAGGTCAACTATAAAATATTTAACGGCCAGCTGGAGCTAACTGTGGTGGGAGGCCGACTCGCAACCTTACTGGGCCTGGAATAGTTTAAGCCTCTGGGGCTTGAACTGACCAGAGTATGCACCATGGACACCAACTGGAGACAGGACCTAATTGATGACTTCAGGGATGTGTTCACCAAGGAACTGGGCAAGTACTGGGGCACCCCAATCTCCCTAAATTTGGACCCATTAATAGCATCAATTAGGCTGAAAGCTAGGAGAGTTCCGTTTGCCTTGCGCCTAAAATTGACAAGGAATTAGACAAACTGATCAAGCAGGGTGTGTTAGTCCCTACTGATCATTCTAAATGGGAGGTCCCTATAGTCACGCGCATTAAAAGATGGTTCAATGAGGATTTGTGCAGACTACATATGCACACTGAACAAAGGGCTCCAACAAAGTGCTTACCCCATTCCGGTGGTACAGCACTTACTGCACTCATTAGGGCCTGGGAAAGTCTTTACAAAGCTTGATCTTGCACAGGCCTACCAGCAGCTGCCAGTGGATGATGCTGCAGCAGAGGTCCAGACAATCGTGACCCATAGGGGGGGCCTTCAAATGCACGAGGTTGCAATTTGGCATCAGCATTGTACCTGGAACCTTTCAGGACGTGATGGAGCGTTTACTTTGTGGGATTCCAAGTGTAGTGTCATATTTCGATGATGTTCTCATCACCACAATGGATAAAGAGCAACTCTCCTCCAGATTAAAGGCTGTACTAACAAAATTTAAGAAAGCTGGTCTAAAACTGAAACTAAACAAGTGCCAAATTGGGGTGCCAGTGATAGAATTCTTGGGGTTTAAGATTGATGGCAAGGGCATCCACCCCACTGCTGAAAAAGTCAGGGCCATCCATGATGCCCCCACACCAAAGACAAAGACGGAGTTGCAGGCCTTTCTAGGACTTTTGAATGTTTATGCTGTTTTTTTAAGCACAAGGCCACTGTGGCAGAACCCCTGCATAGACTCTTAACAAAAGATGCCACTTCGGTATGGAGGCGGAAAGAGGACACTGCTTTTAAGGGGGTAAAAAATCTTTTGTCTGCAGACAGCTTCCTGATTCATTACAATATTGTCTTGCCCCTGGTGTTGTCTTGTGACACTTCCCCATTTGCGGTGGGGGTGGTGTTGAGCCATAGGCTCCCCTCAGACCGCGAAGCCCGCATTGCCTACTATTCACGCACCTTATCCACACCTGAGTGCAATTACAACCAGGTCGATAAGGAAGCACTGGCCTTCATAGCTGGGGTGAAGCAATCTCATGAATATTTTTATGGCCACTGCTTCACCATCGTAATGGATCACAAGTTGTTACTGGGCCCTTTACCAGGTGACCGGCCCACCCCCCAGCCATATCTCCAAGGTTCCTACATTGGGTGGCATTTTATGACCTCGTCTACCACCTGGGAAATTCCCTGCGCCATGGGGATGCTCTGAGTCACTGCCCTATGGCTGCCCCGGTGGATCAGGAGGGTGGAGAGTGCCCTGTCCAAATTATTGAAGTCTGCCAGCTCAGGCTGCTCACAACAGGACAGGTTGCTAGGGCCACGGCGAAAGACAAAACCTTTATGAACAGTACTTTCCTGGGTATTGCGGGGATGGCCGCCTTCACCAATAGCTGAGGATTTTAGACCCTACATAAACCAAAAGAATGAGCTGTCCATCCAAGATAGTTGTTTACTGTGGGAAGAATGGATCATTTTGCCGGAGGTCCTCTGGCCTCGAGTCCTAGACACTCTCCACGATGGCCACCTGGGAATTGAGTGTATGAAAGCCCTAGTGAGGGGCTATCTTTGGTGGCCGAAAATGGACAACCAGATCCATGACCGAGTGGGAAGGTGTGCCCCTTGCCAGAATCAAGATTAGCATTGCCCAAAGCTCCCTTCAGAGACTGGGAAAGGCTCCCGGGCTGTGGTCATGACTCCACATCTATTTTGCTGGGCCCTTTCACAGGGAGAATTTCCTAGTGGTGGTCGATGCATTCTTCAGATGGCTGGAGGTCCGGTTAATATCATCGACCACCTCTGAGGCTGTAATTAAGGCTTTTAACGCTGTTTTCTCCACTCACAGCCTCCCAGACCTAATAGCATCCGATAGCAGACCCCAATTTACATCGGGGGTCCTGGATAAGTATCTAGGGGAAAGGGGAATTTACCACATGCTCACTGTGCCCCACAATCCGGCAGCCAACAACATGGCGTAATGCGTGGTCGACAAAGGCTGGGCTCTTGGCAGGAAAGGATCAATACATTTCTATCGTGGCAACACGTTACATCACATAAGTCAACGAGTCGCAGCCCAGAAGAAATGCTCATGGGCCGGAAGCTCCGGACGGTCCTAGACCATCTGCACTCACAGTATGCACCTGACACAACACCAACAAAAGCTGACCGGGCCCAGCAATTCAATGTCTGGGACTTGGCCTATGCTAGGAATTACAATGGCAAAAGTAAGTGGGTCCTAACTGAGGTAGTGGAAATTAAAGGGCCTAGGTCATATGTGGTCGTCTTACCTGATGGTATCAATTGGCGGCGCCACATCGACCAACTAAGGGGAGCAGCAAAATCAAAGGCCTCGCCAGGTGGAAACAGCCTGGGGCCTAACACTAATGTTCCAACTCCCATAGACACAACTGAGGAAGAAGACCGGGACTCACCGGACTATTGGTTGTCAGGAGCACCAGAAACCAGAGGAGGGTCTTTGGTGTGGGAAGAGGCTGCCGCTGGAGTCTCTCAGAAACCGCCAGCAACCTCCTCCACTGCATCGTCAGTGCAGAATGAACTGTGCAGGCCCAGTTGGGCCAGGAAACGCCCCACCTACCTAGATGATTACATCTGCACCCAGGCTAAACCATCTAAAGGATAGAGGTGTTATATCTGGGACTTACCGAACTTCCTGAAGCCGAAGGCAGCAAGTTCCCCAGTCTGCGTGGGCTGTCCTAAAGAAGGAGAACTGGCTTGTTTATTCCTGATTGGTTAAGGCATGCCAAGTATAAAAGACAGTAGCAGGGGTTTCCCTGTTGCTGGGGTTCTCAGTATTACTGTGTCTCCAATCTCCTCTGTTCCACGATATTACACCCCCAAAGAGCTCTGACCTGTTCATTCCACCCATTGCAATGTTGCCATGATTCCTGGGGCTCCAGGCAGAGGAGGCAAAGGCAAAGCATAGCCTCCCAGGGCAGAAACAGATACCCATTCTTAAAGTGGGATTTGGGGAGTGGGTGGGGCTCTCCGGTCTCCCTGAAGTTACTGTTGATTGGATTGATTTCCAAACACAATTCAGTTCAAAGGATCCATTAACCTCATCCCACCACCCTCAATTTATTTATTTATTTTAATGAAGGACTTCATGATGCTTGTGAGGATTAGCTTCCCATGTTCCTGGGCCAGCACCTGAAACAACATGGCTGAAAATAGGAGACATGACCTTCTCTACTATGGTACTTCTCTCTAAAATTCTTTATCCAATGGAATATGACAGCTATGCTCTTGAGCTTAATCTCAGCATCAAATGATTGCTCAACTGTGACATATTATTTATTGTGATAATTGTAATTCATTATTATTGTGCTGTTCATGATTACAATCCTGTGATGGTGCTGCAACCAAAAACCCAACGGGTCACAGCTGAGACAATTTCCCCCTCAGATCCCTCCAAGGGATATAATCCAAGTTTCAGCACTCCCGTTTCACCCCTTCACGTGGTTTACCCCTCCATATATGCATCAGTGAATGCTGATGAGCTTGCAGAGATCAATAAACATATGATCATGTATATCTATATCTATATTATATTCGTGTATAAAAACAGCTCAGAACGGAAGGGGCAGCATCAGCAAGGAACGTGTGAAACACCTCTGTGATTTGCTAATAGGACATGTCTTCAGGTAAGCTTCTGAACATCAGTAGGAACAGTAATACTTTTTAATGGACGGAGGGCTGGAATCTTTAACAGCTGTAAGATATTAATTCAGTGAGTCCAGTTTTTATATTGAGAAAAAAGCTTGTTCACTAATTTTCCATGCAATAGATATCCATCAAAATATAAGTAGCAATCCTGGTTGTCATTAAATTTTGGAGCTAGAAGGCTGTATTTATTTTTAATTTCTTCACTTATATTTTTAAATTTTGTACTGGTGAGTTTCATGCAGTCCAAAGCAACAGTGAGACCCAATTCTCCCAAGGGAGAAACAAAAAACAGAGAATGCCACTAATTGTGATTTTCTTGGCACAACCAGGTATCTGAAAAAATGCTCAACTAACAAAAATGGAGAAAACAGAATCTACATGTATATAATATGTATGAAACTGCTGCAATGGCAACTTGTAAAGCCTCCTATTTATCAACTCATCTGGAAGCATTACGGCGGTCAGTGTGGATGTACAAATCATGCATCCTATGTGGTTGTGCATAGCAGTGCTTCTGCTTTAAATGGGTCCCTATTTGCTTCTGCCATTCAGAAACTCAACTGGTGCTCTGCTCAAAATGAAGCACCAGCAGAGGTGGAACTGTTGTGCATGTCCGTCTTTGGCATGTGCGTAAGTTTCTGGTCATGAAAAAACCTTGGAGTTAGTGCTTCATTGTGCGTTAGAGACGAGGACTTAGCAATATGTCATCTTTATCTAAGAAGCCAACCTCCTTCATCTTCCTCTGCAGGAACCAGTAGACCTTCCTCTTTGCTTACTACTGGCTTGTTTATCTTAGCTCTGCAATGGAAAGACGGAGGAGCCTTTCCCACAATACCACTCTCCAGTCTGTTCACCAACGCTGTGCTAAGAGCACAACATCTTCATCAGCTTGCAACAAATACCTACAAGGAATTTGTGAGTAGTGGTCCACGGTTTAAGTCAGCTAAACCTTAGGTTGCATCATCATTTCTGGTAACAGCAAGCTAGAGTGTTTAGCAGTTTGGAAGCAAAACAGGTTCATCTAAAAGTAACATGGGGAATTCTCTAAGTTCACAGGATATGTTAAAGCTTTTTTTAAAAAAGACATATCCAAAGCATGACAAGTAGCACTTTAATTTTTAAAATGATACAGAAAAGTGCTTTTCCCTCTCACATGTTTTAATCTTCCGTTACCATATCGACTAAGAGTTGCAGCAAACCAGAACAATTTATAGATAAGGTTCCTCTTTGAAATATTTACTATCTAGTTACTCTCCCAAGTAATATTAGTACTTGAGTGCTTCTGATTGATTTTAATGTCTTTGCTCAAGTAGTGAATATTTAAATAATGTTGTCCAAAGCTCTGCACATTCTCATCTTTTCTACTTCTTTGTAAATGGTGACATTTCATGGGATCTATATAGGAGCGTTCCTATATCCCAGAAGAGCAGCGATACTCCAGCAAGAATTCTCAGACTGTATACTGTTACTCTGAAGCTGTCCCTTCACCCACGAGGAAAGAGGAAACTCAACAAAAAACAGTAAGCCAGCTCCTATCGTATTTTATTCCATGGAGTAATTATTTTGGTACCCAAAATATACCATCTTGTGTTGCCTATGTGAAAATGTTTCACTTTTACAAAGTTTCCGAGAAGTGTTCAGCAAAGTGCAGTAAGTGTATTCTAAACATCGGAGGAGAGTCAGGCAGCCATTCAGACACCCTGGTAAAAATGAAGGAGACTAGATGCCATAGTCAATCATCTGAAGGGCTGCCAATTTCTCATTTCTATGTTGCAGGATCTGATTCCTTAAGGAGTGAGCATTAGAAATTCTATGCTTAATCACATTTGCAAATTTCAAATATCTTTGGTCAAGATTCAGGCAAGGACCTAGATGTAGATTGTGCCTCTCTTGCATTTAACCATGGCACAAACATGCCCTGGCAATCTCTCCCCCCCCAGATGTTTCCCTATAGTGTTACCTTTATCTTGACCACAACCCATGAGTAAGACATACTTAAGCTATCTTTTATCTAGGCAAGCTTTCTGTATCTCTCTGAGATAGAGATTCTGTACAGAAATACAGAAAACCTTTTGCCATCATTTAACTTTATTTGCACTCCAGATATAGTTTGCCTGCTCTTAGCTGTATTGTCATTTGTGTTTCCTCCTTAACGCATAAGCATCCAATAGTCACAAGATGTGCAAAACCTGTTATGCTTCACCACCCATTCATCAGAGGTAAAGTCAGGTGACCAACAGTGGGTGGGATTAGAAAGATGTTTATTGACTGGTCCAGGATGTCGCAGGTGTACCCCTCTCTCTAGTCCGGTCCAATGTCTCTGCTGATACTCTGCCTTTGTTCCCCCTTAAAGAATCTGATACAGCAGCACTTGGCAATGGTCTGTCACAATTGCAGGACGGTGCCAAACGGCTTACCCAGCAGTATTATATGCAGCATTATAGTGGAATGATGGGACCAACTCTTTCCAACCTCCACCGTTCCCAGCACAAAAGTGTCTAGAAGTTTCTAATGTAAAAAAGAATGCAGCAAGGTAGAAGAATGCTAAGTAAAGGTTTTGTTTCTCATTTAGTTCCCTTCATTACTCCAATCTTTCTTATTCAGCTTGGAAAGGCAGCACAAGATGGAGCCTAGTGATACAACAGTTCTGAAATTGTATATTATATTGTCTTCTTGTTGGAGTGCAATGAGTACATCAGTGCTTCAGAGAAGGGGGCAAGAGGGTGACCTCACAGCCCCGTGCCTTCTCTATGTTCCTTGTGACATGTCAAACACATGTCCCAAACAAGAGGACCTTGTGAAGCAATCGGGGAATCTGCTGCACAATTAGTAGGGCTTTTTCCAATCAGCCAGTGATGAGATGAAGAAGAAAGCACCAAAAGTCAGGAGACTAAACCACCGTCCTTTCGCCTTCATGAGCCATGCTCATAATCAGAATAATGTCATTAAACAATAGAGTCAGAATGTGGATCAGTGCTAGAGGCAACAAATTTTTTGCAAACAAACTGTACTTTTCTGTCAATCAAGGATCTTCTGGATAGCATTTGAACTCGACACTGAGAAAGACCAAAAGCTAAAGTCACATACGACACAGTAAGATTTGTAAGTCATGCTTTACAAATGACAGATCTGGATTCAAACATAGATTATGGTTTAGAATAACGAACTCAGTCATATTATGCCAATCCGCCACAGAGCATGCTACTCTCCAAATGGTACCTCTGCAAATTTTCTCCTTATTACTTCTTTCATTTAACCAATGTCATACTTAAGCTAGGGAAGAACGCTGTTTGTTTTTAGCTTAATTAAATGTCTAGAAAGCCACCCACTGAGGCTTATAAACCATTATTTTCTATTTGGAGAAGCTTCCATATTAAGCCAAAAAGAAATCAGATCTTATTATGGATTAGTTTTACGTGCCATGTTTTCATCAGAGCAAAAAACGATGTATTCTAAAAGCCACCCAGAAAGCATTTTTATCTATTACTGTCCATACGTGTCCTCTCCGATAATGAAAAGGGTACCACTGCTCTTCAGCAAGAAACTAGCTTTAAAGTAGGCTCAAGACGGTTTGACCTGACTGCGATTTTTCTTGCCTGTTGAACTTCTGTTACCGTTCATTGTACGACAGATAACTGAATGCTATTGTCCTTGCTATCTTTCTTTGAGCTCTAAGAGGTCAGGATAGAAAACAGAAAGTTTTAAATTGCTTTTTTAAAGTGTATCTATTTTTCCAGGACATGGAACTGCTGAGGTTTTCGCTGATTCTCATTCAGTCCTGGCTAAATCCTATACGGTTTCTAAGCAGGATGTTTACAAACAGTCTTGTGTTTGGGACCTCAGACAGAGTCTACGAAAAACTCCAAGACTTGGAACAAGGCATCCAAGTTCTTATGAGGGTAAGCAATCCCTTCCCAGGAGCACTTTTTAAATCCCTTCACAGGTTGTGCTGTCCCACCTGGCTAATATGAAACTAGAGAAGACAGACTTTTCTCCTTAAAAAAAGCTCAGATCAGTTCCGGCCCTCAAAATTAGTATTTTCCAATGAGAAAGCCTTGCCATTATGATTGGAAAAATATAGAAATACAGGCAGTCCTTGTCTTACGCCCAGTGGCTTAGTGACCATTTGAGGCTACAATGGATCCTCCAAAAGATACTTGTGACCCGGTTTCAAAATGCCAATGGCTGCTCCCTTCTTGGTCACATGACCTCATTTTGGACTCTTGGCAAGTCATCCTCATTTACAACCTTCTGGCACTCAATTTTGATATTGCTGAAAACTGGCATTTACTTCCAGAATAAAAACCCACCCACTGGGGGGAGGTGGCTTGCTTGGACAATGGACTTGCTTTTTGTGTTTGCTTACCTGCCATCCCCCAAAAAGTAAGACCAGGTTGGTCACATGATGACCCACTTAATAACCAGCATGACTCACAATCATAACAGGCTCAATTACAGTCATAAATTGAAGACATTCTGTAACGGGAATGGGGCCATCGAATGGGGCAAAAAAAAAAATCACCTGCTTTTGAGATGGCAAGTGGTAAGTGTATGGATTCAAGGTATCAAGATCAAAAGAAAAATATACCCCAAAATGAATTCACCTGTGGTCAGTGATCATGGGATGTGCAGAATGAGATCAGTCCTTCATAGCCATTGTAGGATTATTCAACTCAGTGTCTTCCAGGCACATTTACCTCTCCCATCATTTGCAACCAGCATAGACCTTGGCCTTCTACTCCAGAACTCAAAAGTTGCTGAACAAAATGGAGTTCAGTCT
The DNA here is from genome assembly GCA_032468095.1 of Pareas carinatus. Classification (NCBI taxonomy): domain Eukaryota; kingdom Metazoa; phylum Chordata; class Lepidosauria; order Squamata; family Pareidae; genus Pareas; species Pareas carinatus. Next base: position 15,421 of record JANHFO010001255.1, on the reverse strand, counting down.
CAGATGCTTTCCCATGGTTGGGCAAAGTGGGAATTGCATCACCCACCCATAGTCGTACACTCTCACCCATGGACCATGCTGGAATGGAGTTCAAAGGGTCAGTATGATGCAGCTCCTTTTATGTTCATAAAACAGAAAGTACACAAAATCAAGCAGAAAAGCACAGTATGTCCCAATCCTTAAGTTAAGTACTTAATGTATTATAAATTATATTATTATAAATTTTTATCATAAATTATATTAGATAAATATATATATATTTCATTGTAACTATGTATAAGACATTATATAAAATATATCAGAAATTATACATTACTATAAATTAACAATTTCCCAGCTTAACTCAGTAAATGTTAGTTGAAGGTGTATATGTGTGTGAATGTGTGATATTTTTAAAGCAGAATGATATTCCCAATGCCTTTGTGGTACTCTTACAACATCTGTTTCCAGGAGGTGGAGGATGGCGGTGCCCGGGGCCTTCAGCTGCTTAGACCCACCTACGAAAATTTCGAGTTCAATCTCCGGAGTGAAGTCGCTTTGCTGAAAAACTACAATCTCCTGTCCTGCTTCAGGAAAGACCTGCACAAAGTGGAGACCTTCCTGCGAGTGATGAAATGTCGTCGTTTTAGAGAAATCAGCTGTGTCCCCTAAAGGGAGAAAAGACCCATCTTTCCATTCCACTTTTTGTGCACACTTTCCTGGAACCTGGGAAAGCGAATGTGCTGTTGCTGCGTCAACTGCCTACATGTCTGAAACGAATAAAGAGCTACTTATTGTATTTCAAAGCCCTGCGGTTTGTAAAGTCCCCCAACACACCTTTATATCTCTGCAAAAATAAATGTGATTTTGCTGCTGAAAAATTAGCGCTATAAGCTGGCTGACTCAATTTAATGTGAATCCGGGGTTCACAAACCTCGGTCCATGGACCGGCACCAGTCCGCGGCAGGCAGCAACTGGGCTGGCAAGCAAGTGAAGCTCCACCCACAGGATGCAGGCAGCATGCAAAACCTCACCCCTTCTGGGCCATGGAGAAGTCTCTGGTGTCCAAAAGGTTGGGGCCACTGTCTTAAATGCTAAAAAATACAAATGCCCTGACCTCATTTTACACAGGATCACAAACTTCCTGTCGGAACAGCTATTCTACTTAAAACAAGGTATCTCTAAACCTCCTTATAAATGTAATTCTGCTTCACTTTAATTCCTATAAAATTAAGACAAATCCAAACAAAAGACTACACAAAAGAGCCCCAAAAAGATAATAATTGAATTAACTTGTAGGGATTTTTTTCATAACAGCAATGGCACTTAGGCTTATATACTGTTTCACAATATTTTACAGCCCCCTCTAAGGGGTTTTACAGCCAGCATATTGCCCCCAGCAACCGGGGTCCTCATTTTACCAACCCCAGAAGGGTGGAAGGCTGAGTCAACCTTCAGCCGGTCAGGATTGAACTCCTGGCCTTTGTTAGATGGGGCGTTGGAAAAACAGGCCGGCACAGGCATCAGCACGAAAAAAGTTTTTATTGCAGAAATCAAAATACAATGGGAACAGTTAATCAAAGCTTAAATACTGCTGCTTTAATGTAACAACCAAACAGGGCTCAGGAGACAAACAGTCTGCCGGTCCGGGACCAGAGGGGAGGAAATAATAATAATGTTACTTATTTCCTCCAGCAGGAACTGCTGGCCTCCAGGTCCTACACCCCTCCCCACCCAGATGGGCTTGCCCAATTGCAGATGTACCCATCTAGGTAGACGAGATGCTTACAATTCCTGGTGGACCTGCACAGTTCACTTTCGGCTGCATTTGCAACCTGTGCGGGTGGGCCTGTTGGTGACTCTGGAGCTTCTGGAGGAAGCTCCTGGTAGGCACTGGGCCCTGTCCTCCACGAAGATCTATCGGCGCCCGATGCTGGATGGAGGCCTAATCGGGTAAGTCCTTGAGTTTTTCAGGGACGATGTGCCCTGGAGAGGTAGGAGGAAAAGGGTTACTGTTGGGCTGGGAGGCAAACCATGCTGTTGGAGCGTGGATACACGAGGCGGGAGTCAGGCTCGATGCAACAAGTTCTTTATTTGTTAAACAGAAACTGCAACCAGCGCGGCAAAACCCCGCGCTCCCAACTTTTATATTTGGCATCCCTGCCGGGCGCTGGCCAATCACGATAGAGCACTCCATGCCCATATATGGCAGCCTCCCCAAGGGGAGGGGGGAGTAGAGCACTCCGTGCCCATATATGGCAGCCTCCCCGAGGGGAGGGGGGAGTCGATAGGCGTCGGCTCCGCCGCATCCCGGGGTTCCGGGATCCAACACATGCCTTAATTGGTTTACGTGTTGGTGCCATATGCAGCCATCCGTTATACTGATAACAAAGGAGTATGGCCCAAACATTTCTTTGATCTGTCCCAGTGCCCATTTAGGGTCCGGAGCATAATTCCAAGCCCAGATCCAATCATTTATTTTCCAATGTTTAGCCAGCTCCCAATTATTCATGGATTTCGAGGGGGCATACTCTGGGTGAAGTCAGTCTAAAACTGACCTAATCTTTCGTCCGAACAACAGTTCTGCTCGGTTTTTATTAGTGGTCTTACTTGGAGTAACATGCTGCCAGGTTAAAAAGGTATCTATATGATCTTGCCAGTTGCCTAGCCCCAACCTTCCCAAAGCCTCTTTTGTCAAGCTGACAGCACGTTCCGCCAATCCATTACTACTCGGATTAAACGGGGAGATCAGAGCATGCCTTATGCCCTGCAAAGCGAGGTACCCCTCAAATGAGGTTGCCCATTGTCGCTGACAATTAAGTCAGGCAGCCCATGTGTGATGAAGAGCACTTGAAGCGCCTTAATCACTGTAGTGGCTGTGGTGTTCTTCATTAACATGACTTCTAACCACTTGGAATAAGTGTCCACAATGATTAAGAAGGTCTGTCCATGAATTGAGCCAGCAAAATTCAGATGTAATCTGGACCAAGGTGCCCTTGACTGTTCCCAGGACTGCTGTGGGGTTTTTGGGTCTGCTGGCCTCGTCTGTTGGCAATTATGGCAGGCTGTGACCATTTTTTCTATGTCGGTGTCCATATTCGGCCACCATACAAAGCTCTGGGCTAGAGCCTTTATTCTGGCTATGCCCGGATGGCATTCGTGCAGGGTGTTCAAAATTTGCTTCTGGAGTTGGGTTGGAACGACCACTCTATCACCCAGAGTATGCAATCATTTTGTACCGTGAACTCATTTCATCGCATTAAAAACGGTTTAAATTTCTCCTCAACCAGTCCTTTTGGCCACCCTCTCCTCACCCAGCTCATGACTTGACAGAAATTATTGTACTTAATGGAATAGGTGGTAACTTCAGCCGAAGTAATGAGAGATGAGTTAAGGCAATCCACCAACAAACAGGGGGGTTCTGAATGCAGCTTGTCCTGGCAAGAGGGGCGAGGGCAGTGACTTAGCACATCTGCATGGCTCACTACTTGGCCAGGGTGGTGGACAAGGGAATATGAATAAGCAGGCAAAATTATAGACCAACAAGTGAGCCAGGGAGATAGCACTGGAGGCATGGGCTTGTCGCCAGTCAACATTCCTAATAAGAGTTTGTGGTCAGTGACCATAATAAAATGCCGTCCAAACACATACTCGTGGAACCGCTTTACTGCTGAAACTAATGCCAAGGCTTCCTTGTCCAACTGGCTGTAATTATGCAAAGCAGGAGATAAGGTCCTGGAATAAAATGCCATAGGTGCTTCCGCACCATTCCAAAGGGGGATGCATCACACATCAGAAGTAATGGCAGGGTGTTGTTATACCAAATAAGAAACTGGTTGCTGGATAACAGCTGCTTAACCTTTTGAAATGCCATATTTTCCCTCCAACCCCATATCCAGGGAGTTTTTTTTTATAAAAGTAGCCGATGCAGAGTTCGGCTACAGTCGCCTTATTCTTCAAAAACCCATGGTAAAAATTCAACAGTCCAAGGAATGATTGTAATTCTGCTTTGTTAGACAGGGTTGGAGCGTGTTTGATCGCATCAACCTTTGCAGTGGTGGGGTGGATACCACTACCATCTACCTTAAACCCTAAAATCTCGACCTCCTTGACTCCAATCAAACATTTGTCTTTTTGCAATTTAAGACCAGAATTTTTAAATGTTTGAAAAACAGTTCTTAAGTTAGCTAGAAGCTGAGGGTCATCCTCGGCAATCACTAAAAAGTTGTTAAAATAAGACATGACCCCAAGGATCCCATGTAAAAGACATTCCATGATACTCTGAAATATCCCTGGGGCCACGCTTATGCTGAACTGTAATCTAGTGACTTTGAAAGCACCACAGCCATGGCGCTATCAACAGGAAGTTGTTGATAAGCTTGAGCTAGGACAAGCTTTGCAAAAATTTTACCAGGGCCAAGAAAGTGTAGGAGATGTTGTATGACCGATACAGGGTAAGCGAAGTGCCCGATTTATAGTGCACTTATAGTCAGTGCAAATGCGAATTGACCTGTCCTTCTTGACTGGCGCCACAATGGGAGTTTCCCATCATGCATAGTCAATTGAGACTAAAATGCCTTGGGCAATTAATTTGTCTAATTCTTGGTCTAGTCGTGGTCTTAGGGCAAACAAAATGCGCCTGAGCTTTAATTGTATAGAAGCTACCTGGGTATCAAGGGTAATAGAAGTAGAATTGCCAGTATACTTGCCCAGTTAGTTGTTAAAGACTTCTTTGAACTCATTGATAAAGTCTTCGCCTCAGTTTCCTTTCAAGGAGTGAACTCCGATCACTTCAAGCCCAAGAGGCTTAAACCCTATCAGACTCGGAAGCTGGCCCCCCACAACAGTTACAGGCAATGTGCCCACAAATTTATTATAATTAACAGAAATGGACAAACAGCCCCAAACTGGTAATCTATTTCCTTGGTAGTCACAGATTTTAATAGTTTGTGGAAGGAGCTGGTTCTTCTTCATGTTGGGCAGGGCGCGCTTTAATTCCACCCAATCCATAATGGAGATTTGTGACCCAGAGTCCACCTCCATATGGCAGGGCATTTTGCCAATTATCACTGTGGTAGCGATTTTCTTTTTATTTCCCATGTGGTTGCTACCAACTTGAATCTGGAATGTTTCTGACTATCAGGCTGGCTTTTTGGTTTTTCACACTTGCTTTCGATTCTCTGTCTGAATAGCAGGATTGGTGGGCAGTGCGGCATAGCAAACCTTGGCTAGGTGGCCTTTTTCACAGCAATTACAGATTGCTTCGCAGAAATGGCAAGTTGCCTGAGGATGCAGTCCTCCACAGCTGGCAAACCTCTGCTTCTGCTCATTTGCAGTTTTTGATGTCTGGCAGACTTTGGTCAGCTCATCTTAGCTGTTGTCCTCGGAGTCCTCACAGGTGCCTTTGTGCACCGTAGTTGTGGCTCTCTCGACTGTCGGTGCTCCTGCGATCTTCTGCAGGGATTCTGCAGCATTGGAGGATGATTCAGCTGCCCTGGCCTCATTGTGAGAGCGTGAGATTTCTGTTGGCTAGCAAACACTTTTGTAGCCTGATGTCTCTGACTCCGAGGATTCATTGATCCGCGAAGACACAATGCACAGCCGCTTTTCTTAATGCAGCCACGAACTGATTTATTGTCTCCCCGCTTCGCTGCATCCGATTTCTGAATTCGCAGCACTTTACAAATCTGGATGGGACGGGGGCATAATGCACTTGGCAGTGCATTCTGTAAATCAGTCCAAGTCATTGACTGCAAGGTGTTTGATTCTGCCAGGGTCCTCGCCAAATCAAAAATCTCATGCCCACGACTTCCGGTGGCATCGCGGAAGCTGCAAGTTGAATTCTTCGGGTCCATCAGCCCCGCGATCACATTAGGCGCTTTGACAGCTGAAAATCAGCTGTCTGTCGGCTGGAAAGCCTTTCCCTAGGAAGAAGAGGGAAAGGTGAGCAGCCAGATCTGGGTAGAGCTTCCCTAGGGCCCCTGAATTTATTCCTGGGGCTGAAAGG
>JANHFO010001251.1:176127-189435 GCA_032468095.1 Pareas carinatus | reverse complement strand
CCTGGTAAAAGGCCCCCCTGGCGACGGCTGCCACATGATCTGATAAAGACAGCCGAACATCCAGAAGGACACCCAAGTTGCGCGCCCTTTCTATGGGAGCCAGAGACTCGCCCCCAATAGCCAGCGATGGTGAAAGCTGGCTATATCGCGGCGCCGGCAGCCACAGCCACTCGGTCTTGGAGGGATTGAGCTTGATAATAATTCACATTCCTTACCGCATATCATTGCACTCTATTGCTTGATGATGTCAATAATTTTCTTATGTCGATTCTTTTGGAGGATCCTTTCATCTCATTCAATCCATGATATTGTATGTAATATTTTGTCAATCCAGACAATTTTCTTGTCATTGAGATCACTGTCCATACTTTTGCTTCATTCAAAAAACCGGTAAGAATTTAAGATCTACCAGTAAAATTCTAATCTTAAGCTTAACTACAAACAAATATACTTATTTTTGAAAAAAAATATTTCTCCCTATTCAATCCTGCAACTTATTTCTATGATATGGCAACCATCTATTATTGAAAAAGCCATCCAAAATATTATTATGCTCTGTGTATTTGTTTCCTGGATAAGTAACATTTACCTATGTTTACTGATAATCATTATTTTTTCAAGTTATATTTAATCCTTAGGAAATATCTGTTTGATATACTTGCTTGAATAATATTTAAAAACTTTGTTTATTATTTGACGTTTCAGTAGGCCATTTTATTCTATTACTTTAAAAAATTAAGATTGTTTTCTGAGCTTAGTTGTTTTCTTGCAGACATTTCATTACCCTTCTATGTAACAGCTGCTCCTCTCTCCTGGTCCTATTAGACCTCTCAGGGGCTTTTGATACCATCGACCATGGTATCCTGTTGCGCCGGTTGGGGGGGTTGGGAATATGCAGAACTGTCTTATGGTGGTTCCAGTCCTACCTCTCCTACCGGTCGCAGTCAGTATTGACAGGGGGGCAGAGGTCGACTCCTCGGTATCTCACTTGTGGGGTGCCACAGGGGTCAGTCCTCTTGCCTCTCCTGTTCAATATTTATGTAAAGTCGATGGGCGAGATCATCTGTGGCTTCGGGGTGGAGTTCCATCAGTACGCTGATGATACTCAGCTGTACATCTCCACCCTGAGTCACCCCAATGATGCCGTGGAAGTGATGACCCGGTGTCTGGAAGCTGTGCGGATCTGGATGGGGAAGAACAGACTCAAGCTCAACCCCTCCAAGACTGAGTGGCTGTGGTTGCCGGCATCCCGATATAGCCAGCTTGAACCACTGCTGGCTATTGGGGGCAAAACATTGGCTCCCACGGAAAGGGCGCGCAACTAGGAGGTCCTCATGGATGTACGGCTGTCTTTGGAACATCATATAGCAGCCATCGCTAGGGGGACCTTCTACCAGGTTCGTCTGGTTCGTCAGTTGCGCCCCTTTCTCAATCGGGACTCCCTACGAATAGTCACTCAAGCACTCGTCACTTCCCGTCTGGACTAGTGCAATGCTCTCTACATGGGGTTCCCCTTGAAATGCACCCGGAGATTCCAGCTAGTCCAGAATGCGGCTGCGCGGGGGATTCTTGGAGCAAGTGGGCATGCCCATGTAACTCCACTCCTACGTGAGCTGCACTGGTCTTCTGGGTGCGTTTCAAGGTGTTGGTTACCACCTGCAAAGCGCTCCATGGCATAGGACCCAGTTACCTGCAGGACTGCATTCTACCAATGGATACCTCTCCCCGACCCATACGCTCCCACAGAGTGAGCCTCCTCAGGGTGCCGCCGGTCAAACAATGTCAACTGGCAACCCCCAGGGGGAGAACCTTCTCTGTGGCAGTGCCCACCCTCTGAAATGATCTCCCCCCTGCAATTTGTACTATTTCTGACCTTCTGACCTTCCGCTGTGTCCTGAAGACCCACCTATTCCATCTGGTGGTTCTGACTTAGCTGTGCCCTTGTCCTCCTGTTCTTAATTTTGGGGTTTTAGATGGGTTTTTAAAATATTTTTAGTAAATTTTACATCTTTTTGGCCTGATTTAATCTTTTTAATTGTACTTTTATTGTATGTATGTATAAATGTGTTTTATTTGGCCCTGAGTCCTTCGGGAGAAGGATGGGGTATAAATTTCTTAATTCTTAATTACTTAGTTTTAAACCTTATGTATTTTATTATATTAGATATAATGATTGGCTCCTTTTACAGGTATGCAATACAGGGGATAAGATGGTGGAATGCCAGCTAGAAACACACAATCACAAGATGGTCACTTTTAAATTTGATTTAGATGGTGATGCTCCAGAAGAAATTGCTACATATATGGTAGGATCTTTTCTTGGTTTAAGGGTATTGAAATAATATTGACATTGCAGTTTCATAAATTGCATGAATGACAGTACTATTTGTATAGCTCCAGAAAGCCAACTACTGCTTCTTTTTAATCTTTGTTATTTGGAACATTTGCCGTGCAATTATAGTCTTCAAATTTGTTGGTAACAATCTGTTGTCTCAATTAATTGGCTCTAATAAGATAAAAACAATTGAACCACCTTCATGATTCAAGAATGTTCTGTGAAATGATTCCTAAATATAGGTAGTCCTCGACTTATGACCACAATTGAGCCCAAACTTTCTGTTGCTAAGCAAAACGTTTGTAAAGTGAATTTTGTTCCATTTTACAACCTTTCTTGCCATAGTTGTTAAGTGAATCATTGCAGTTGTTAAGTTATTAACACAGTTGTTACGGGAATCTGGCTTCCCCATTGACATTGATTGTCAGAAGGTTGCAAAGGGAATGACATGAGCCTATTTATATATTTATGTAGCCGACAGAAATATGAGTCAGTTGGCAAGTGTCCAAATTTTGGTCACATAACCAATAGGGATTCTACAGTTGACGTAAGAGTGAAAAATGGTCATAAGTCACTTCTTTCAGTGCTGTTGTAACTTTGGGGTTTTTTTTGTTTTTTTTAAAAAATAATTTTTATTACTTACAAGATTAAAAACATCAAAATTTACATACATACATACATAGACATCCCCCCCCATCAATTCATTTCACTGATAGAGCATTAAGTTTCTTTTCTTTTCCATTATATACAATTACTTTTTATAACATTACGAATTACAATTTGCACACGTTCTTCATCACTTTGATTTCAATTCCGTCAATCATCGACCTTTCCATTTTGCTGGTCCAAATTAGACCTTTTTTTCTCTTTTAACCAGTCGTATGATTTTTGGACCTTACAAATTCAAGGTTGACGTGTTCTCTCATTCCTCTTTTAACATTTCTTATGTTAGTTACATGACTTAATTTCTTTGCCTTCTATTCTTCCTTCCTTCCTTTCTTCTTCTTCTTTAATATTAATCTTAAGTTTCCTATTCCTATCGTGAATTCTTTCATCTTTTCTCTTTCCTTCTTCCCGATCGTCCTTCTCATTCTTTCTTGTTACTAATCTTCAAATTCTGTAGCTTCACTAGCTTATTTTACATTCCTTATATGTGCTGTTGTAACTTTGAACGGTCACTAAATAAACTGTTATAACTCGAGGACTACCTGTACTGAAGCAGTTATGTACTGTTTAATTGAACTAAGCACAAAATTTGTTTTTTGCATGTAAAAATTCATACTATGGGTTGTTTAGTTTTGTTTTTTTTAAAAATGGATAAGCACTCAGGTAAATGGGCAGTAAAACAAACACAGAAAAATGGCGGGCTTTTTTTTTAAAAAAATTGTACATTCATATAGGTTGAAAATGAATTTATACTACCACCTGAGAAAGAGATATTTATTGAGCAACTGAAAGAAATTATTGACAAAGCAGAAGATATGCTTAGTGAAGATACTGAAGGGGAACGGAGTTCTGATCAAGGTGTGAGTCCTCAGCAAGATACTTACAAGCTGGAAATCAATGAGGTATTTTTTTTAAAAAATGAAATAAACATAATATTTAATTTTTCAGCTGCTAAATGTTTCAAACAGTAAACATTTCAAACAATATACATTTAACATAACTTATCTCCTGCAGAAATTATTGATTACATCTCCTATCATCCACAGTGAAAGAAACTGCCTGCTTGGGACAGATTGGAATGATGGAACTTTTGATCCAACACTACTTCTATTAGCTAGCATGCAAATAAATATTTAATTATTCTTTTTTGGGGGGTTGCCGATGAATTTGAGCATATTTCAAATGGAAGCACTTTGATTTATTAATACTCTCCTTTCATTTTAAATAGGAGACTCGGCAATCTCATGCAAGAATGCCCATCTACCAACAGAATGGTAAAAGTATTTCTTTGAATATACCCAACCCTGTAAGGCAGAGTATCTCAACCTCGGACACTTTAAGATGTGTGGACTTCGACTCCACAAATTCTCTCAGCTAGGAAGTAAATTTCACACAACTTAAAGCAGTTGTGATTGAGAAACACTTCTGTAAGTTAATACGTAATTATAGTAATGACACATTGTAAGATTGTGTCAGTCAGTCAATGGTCATTGAACTGAACACGCTAATTTTTGGTGGAACTGAATTTCTTCAGGGGTGCTTTTTCATTGTTCTGTATCAATTGCTGTGATGAGAGCTTTGGCAGAAAATAAAATGTGAAACTTAATTTGGATAAAGCTCATGAATAGCTTCATATTTGCCTCTCATATTGAACTTTGGTGTTAATCTCCCAGACTGAATCCAGTCATTAATCTTCATTTCTTTTATTAACAGTCATTATTTTAAAAAATGGTTTCACATTATATTACATTATAGTATACTGTGCAATGATGAATTTTTTTGCTAATTGTTGGTACAAATGTTTCTTCATTTTAATATTTCCTGTCTTTAGTTCTGCATACTGGGAAACGTTGGTTTATCATTTGTCCCGTGGTGGAAAATCAAGTTGCTGAAGTACCAGAATTCTCTTCTCGTCCTCGTCAAAGTTCAAAGCAATCTGAAGCCCCAGGTATCTGTGAGGTTTTGATCTTTTAAAAAAATAATTTTCAAACTGCTTTTAAGGGGAAGAAAACAAAAATATGTACAAACTCATTTATTGATTTATGCAAGTATGCATACTTGCTTCATTTTTCTTCTTGTATGAATACTTGTACAACTTTCATCTCAATTGTTGAGGGTTAACCATATAGCAAACAGTAATTAATATGCAATATACCAAAAAATTATACATTATAGTCAAGATTTCAATTAATCAACAAAAGTCGCATGAAATGTTACAGATATTGCAGAAAGAATAAGGATAATATGTAATACCTGGGAAATTTACAGATGAGGCTCTCTTCTTAATTGTCCTGGAAAGGGGAGATATCTTTTGAAGATTTCTTCTTCAGGAAACTCTTCACAACTCATAATGGGAGAGACAGTTCTTCAGATAATAAAATTCTGAAATGCTTAAAATTTTAGAGATGAACACATGTGCATGGAAACTGGAACTAGTGCAAAGTGAATGAGATCTCATGAGATAATAACCTATCTGCCACTTTTCATACTTTTACAGTGTTTCAAGGGCAGTTTCACATGAAGTATACTGCAGGGGTGAATACAGGATGCAACTGAAGTGTGAATTTGGCTCAGAAAGGATTACAGCTGGTTGACCAGCTGCAATTACACAACCACAATTTTGGCTCCAGCTACTATATATGACTCATATTGTCAAAATGAAGACGTATGCTTTCAGGATGAATGCAACTCCAGACAAAAATAAGTTGAATGCAATCCACAAGCAGAGGAGTTCTTAAACTATGAATTGAGCAAAAAGTATGTCTGCTGTTGCTCCCATTCTACCAAAGGAAATAAACTTTTGGCCGGTTCCACACAACTGTACAGCAAGTTCTAACAGAGTTTCTTTAAAAAATACCATTGTATTTCCATTTAAAATTTCAGTTTAAAAGTATTTTTGCATTGTTTAATGCACCACCAAAATGGAAGATCAGATGCAGACATGCTAGAAGAGATGAAAGAAAAGAAGCTGAGAAACAAGATGACCAAAGAATACCTAATCAGTTCCAATAGTAATAGGTGCCTTGAATGCAATTACAAAACATCTGGCATACCACTTAAACACCAGTAGCATTGACAAAACCACCCTTAGTCAACTGCAAAAGTCAATCTTATTTGGAATAGTTTGCATCCTGCAACAATACCATTAATATTATTAAACAGCAATATCTGCCTGAGGTCTTTGGGAAGAATTTGATAAGGGGACAAATGTCAAATGTCAAAGCTAGTCTAAGCATCTGTTTAGACATCCAAAGATAGCTAGTACAAACAGAAGTACTAAGAATAAAATTCATCTCTGAAAATGCACATATTTATATCCCAAATCCTCTACTTTAGAAAATAAGTTTTAAAAATACAAAAATATACAAGCATATGTGTCATTAGCTCTCAAAGCGATTGTGCCATGTAATTTTTGAAAAAGCCCACTATATACTCATGAGAGAATGAGAGTAAAAAAGGGCAAATAATTTATGATGAAATTAGTTTTGATCTTGTGAAATCCTTGAAAGGTGTCAAAAATCCCCAATAATCTGGGAACCACACTTTGAGAACTGCTCTTTTAGAAGAAAATATTTATTTCAACAATTTACTACCTATGAAGTTTGAAATAGTTGGGGGAAGCACTTCATTGTGAGAATGCCTTGCTACAAAGAGTACACATTTATGGACATTGCCCTGAAGCAGTTTTGTTTTGGATGTGCAGATGCAATTGAAGTTCTTGTCATATAAATGAGTTTTAAAGTTTGATGTAATACATTGAATGCCTTGTAATTAATTTTGATTTTCCAGTTGATTAAAATGGGTAAGTGCATCATTATTGTTAATATTTAATTGTATTAGAAAAATCACTAGGATGAGCTGTCATACTCACTTCAATTAAGCATGTATAATTGTTTGATCTAAAATATTTTAGCTGAGAAAATATGTCAACTTTCTTACATTTCTTTGGAAAAATGTCTGCTGCTCAATGCTTGTTGAGGTCTCTGTATAAGTATTTAGGAGTCCTTTTGCTTTTGTTGTTTATAGGTCTGAAGCTGTTGGATGGTCAGCAACAGAGCTCTGCAGTGACAGAAAAACAAACAATAGCTTATCAACATCTTTCTAATCAACTTAGTTCCAATGAATGTCCCAGGGGAACTCCTCCTCCTTCTCCTTTAACACAAGTTTCTGTTCCATCTTCATTAACTTCCCTTTCACAAGTCCATCCAGAAACATTCACTGCAACTCCTCCAAAGTTAGCTTTAACCACACTAGAAAAAGTTGCTGAAAGTACAGGTCAGCAAGAATGCCCTCTGTTACAACCGGTCTTAGCCAGTCAGTGTGAAACTCCTGCCCACACTGCAGCTACATCTGAAAAACATTTTGAGGATAAGGTCCCTCTAAATGCTTCACAGCACACAGTGCAAAAGAAAGATGAGACAAATGGATTTCCCAATATAGAACATGAACACAGCACAACTGGACTGCCAAAACCATTTCAGTCTGTTCCTGTGCAGACAACAGAAAGTGCTTCTTTCCCTGTTGTCTCTGATGCTCCTGTTTTGGAACTTCAGTCTTCAACCCAAATCCCCAGCTCCTCAGACAAGAGCCAGCTTGATCAGGCATCACATTCTTTTGTAGAGCAGATACCTCCCATGCTTGCTGTCTCTGAACCTCTGGTTCCAGCAACATCTCAACTTTCAAGTCCTCCTCACATCTCAACAGCTATATCCCAATTGCATATGCCAAACCAGTCCCAACCAGTTGTATCCATTGGCTCTGCTATGACTGCATCCCAACCACTTTGTATGGTAGAATCAGATGGTGAAGGGCCACCAAGAGTTGATTTCACTGACAACACAATAAAAAGTCTGGATGAGAAACTTCGCAACCTGCTGTATCAAGAATATATTCCAACATCATCTGCTTCAGCAGCAACACCAGACCAAGTAGATGGTGAATTTAATCTGGCATCTTTGCCTGCACTTGTGCTAGATTTGAAAATTCCTGGAGTTGGCTTAGATGCTCACATGACTGAAGATCAACCTTCTCCAATTCTGGCAAGTCAAATCTTTCATTCAGAAGTCATGCAGATGCCTATTAAAAACTGGGTAGTTCTAACAGATATTTTCAAAACTGATCCTGTGGATGACTTCTAAGGGCAAAGCTATAATTGTTACCCATCAAATTTTGTCATATCCTTTGTTTTTAAGTACTGAGGTCCACCTTGGCCTCCGCTACAACAAAAATATGTATTCGTTTATGGAGATTCTCAGTCATCCAGGTTATGTTGTTCCAAAGGTGCTTTTTCAAGAGGCCACTGAACTTTATTGTTTTTCTTTGAAGACGTTTCGCTTCTCATCCAAGAATGAAAGGATATAAAGGGATATAATGAAGGATGCAAATAGAAGACTATAAAGGGATATAAATCCAGTCAGAATCAGAATTTATTTTGCCAAGTGTGTCAGGACACACAAGGAAATTGTTTGCAGTGAACATGCTCAACACTTACATACAACTGTGATTACAACAAAGATACAATCAAAAATACATTTCATAGACATTTTAATATATAAGCATAATCACAATCATTTGTGTGTGTGTGTGTGTGTGTGTGTGTTTGTGTATAATGTTACAACCCCTAGTACGGCCCCTTTAATCAGAGGAAGCAAATGTCTCCTTTTTTCCATCCTTCAATAGAAATAGATCTATCCAATCTTCCTTGAATTTATTTATGTGCCAGCACAAAAATATATAACACACACACACACACACACACATATATCAATCAACAAACCATGATCTTAATCATGAATTGTGTATATAAGCATAAGATACACTCATAGTCATCAAGTACATATACATTCATCATGTCATCATGTTATAAAGTGCAAACATCATGTCACAAAAACGCATTTCATCAAGCAGCAAAAAGACCCTCCACATTAACACTTGAGTAAGTTAGCTGTTTAGTAGGTTGATAACATGAGGGAAGAAACTGTCCTTGTGTCTAGTTGTTTTGGTTTGCAATACCCTGTAGCGGCATCCAGAGGGAAGAAGTTGAAACAGATTATGTCCAGGGTGTGAGGGGTCTATAATTATTTTCACTGCTCTTTTTGGATTATCCAGTGTACAGGTCTTTGATGGAGAGGAGTTTTCTAGCAATTATTTTTCTTTGAAGTCTCTGTTTATCTTGCTTGGTTGCTTTGCCAAATCAGACAGTTATTGAGGTGCAGATTATGTAATCAGTGATTACTTTGTAGAACTGTGTCAGCAGTTCCTTGGGCAGTCTGAACTTTCTGAGTTGTCTCAGGGAGAAAATTCTTTGTTGAGCTTCTTTAATGACATTTTTTATGTTAGCTGAACATTTTAGATCTTGGAATATTGTGGAACCTAGAAATTTGAAGGACTCTATTATTGATACAGTATTGTTTGATATTGAGAGAGGTGATAGGATAGGCTGATTTCTTCTGAAATTTCCACTGTTTTGAGTAAGTTCGGTCAAGATTGTTCTTTCCGCACCACAAGGCTAGTTGTTCAATTTCTCGTCTATAGGCAGATTCATTGTTGTCTTGAATGAGGCCAATCACTGTTGTATCATCAGCAAATTTTAGTATTTTGACAGAGGGGTCTTTCGAGGTGCAGTTCTTGGTGTATAAGGAGAAGAGAAGTGGAGAGAGCACACAGCCTTGAGGTGCACTTGTGCTGATTATACAGGTTTTTGATGTTATTTTGTTTAGATTCACCTGCTGCTTTCTGTCTGTTAGGAAGCTTTTGATCCATTTTCAGATATGGTTAGCTGAGTCAGTTTGTAAGAATATCTGGAATAATAGTATTGAATGCAGAACTGAAGTCCCCAAAAAGGATTCTTGCATATGTTTTTGGGTAATCAAGATGTTGGAGTATGTAGTGTAGTGCCATATTAATAGCATCACCTGTCACTCTGTTTGCATGGTAGGCAAATTGTAAGGGTCTAGTAGCTGGTTTGTGATGGTTTTCAGGTGCACCACCCCTAGTTTTTCAAAAGTTTTCATAATTACTGATGTCACTGCAACTGGTCTATAGTCATTTAGCTCTTTGATGGTGGGATGATAGTAGATTGTTTGAAGCAAGAAGGAATGATAGTAGATTGTTTGAAGCAAGAAGGAACATCTCTAGTGATTTATTAAAGAAGTAGGTGAATAGCATAGGCTTTTATGCAGGCAGGAGTTACTTTGTATGGTCCTGGTATTTTTCCAGGCTCTTGTCGATAAAATAGGTCTTCCACAGCTTTTTCTGTGATTACCAGAGGAGGTTCACTCAAAGTGATGGAGCTTGTAGTAGGAGGCTTGGCTGCTGTTTATGTCCCTTGGGTGAAGGTGGTTGTGATAGATGACATTTGTTTTCTTTCAAACCTACAGTAAAATGTGTTTAAGTCATCTGCTACTTTTTGGGTTCCTTCAACATGGGATGGAGATTAACTGTAACCAGTGATATTTTTAGAGTTTTTCACATATTTGCTGGTTCATTCTTTGAGAACTGATTACTCAGCTTAATGCAAGAAGCTGAAGAAGCTTCTTGAATGAGAAATGAAACATCTTCAACGAAAAACAAGAAAATCCAATGACCTCTTGAAAAAGCATCTTTGGAACAAAGATTTGTTCTTTTTTTAAAAAAATATAAATAATCCATGCCTCCAAAAACTTTATTAAAAAAAGAATCAAATGTCCGTTATTAAAATTTGTCACATTCATAAAGGTTGTTTACATTGGCACTACTTTGAATCTTAGAGTTATTGAATCAATTTTAATATCTTAAACTAAAAGATGATTAAGGATACCATTGCAAAATAAGTAAAAAGGGTGAATTGGGATTCATAGTCTTATTTATTTTATTGAGCTGAGTGGAAAATATACAGTAATGCCTTTTTCCACTTAAAGTTGAACTTTTCTCACCTTGACTCTTATTAATGCTTTACTGGAGCTAATGCGGATGGAGGCCAATCATCTTATGTTTCATTTAATAGTGAAATATGTGATTTTAACACAAGATTCCAAAATATACTTGATAAAAAGTAAAAAGCATAAACTTGCTAGAATTTATACCAGTTGAAATGAAAGAATATAACTTTCCTTCTCTCCCAATATTATAATTCCAAATTGCATCAATTCACTCATCTCAATTGTATTGACAAAAAGTCTAGGTAACACATTTCATCAGTATCCAAAAAAGGTATGAGCACTGTAAAGAACACCATATTCAATTAATTTATTTTAAGTACATTAGTCTCAGAATCTCTTTATTTAATCAATGGATGTATGTCAAAATTCATAAATATTTTACAAGAGAATATTCCAAGTTTTGGGTTTTCAGTCAATAAAGAGTCTATTCCCTGGAATTGCTCAAAGAACCAGAAGATTTCCCATGGGTTAGATTACTTATTAAACATCTGGCTCACAGAATTGGTCCAGAAAGAAGCATGCCTTATAAATGCTTTTCATATTTTCTGGACCTCATAAAAAAACAATAAATTATTAATAAAGGAAGTGCTTCAGAATGGAAACTATTCAACCCAGTCCTTGCAATACTACACTAGGGATGCATACAAATGCACGCCCATACACAAACATTCACATACTTCGTTGGAGCTTTCAAATATATCTTTGTTATTCTATCCCTTTTTCTAATTGTTCTTAAGTTCAGATGCTGGAATTCTTGGCATACTTTTTGACTGTCTTCAGGTTCACATTAGTGTTCAGAATGATTTCCAATATTCTACTGTTGTAACTTCTTGCAAGACATTATGTTTGTAGTAATATGTGAATGTAGAGTACCTTACATGATTATGTGATTCATCTGATGATCTCAGTCTTTGAGATTATATGCTTTTTTTGTGATTTATAGGGTCATAGGTTTCTAGTTATTTTTTTAAATATATCTACAGCGGCTTTCCTAATAACTGGTACATCTATATAACCTAAACACGTAAGCATCACCATTGAAGAAAGGAAGAAAAAAATTCAGGAATCTTCAGCTATGTGGCTGGATTCCTAGAAATAATTATTATCAACTTGAGATGTCTAATGTGGCCCCAAATGTAATCTATATCTCCAATATGTTTTGAGAAACAGATTTTCATCTGATAGAGCTCCTTTTACAATAACATATGATAACTTTTCTGGTCTGCGAATGTGCTTAATCATGTCTTTGCGGATTTTCCTTTTCAAAGCCAGACAGAAATAATATCAGATATGAAACTGTAAGGCTGGCAGTTAATTAATGATGGCTAAAAATTACCCAGGAGAAAATATCCCTCGCTATCATCCTTCTGAAGGTTCTGAAGCCTTCAGTGAAATGTAAATCAGTGACCTTAGAGTGATTCACTTTAGGATAAAAAATAAAAATAATTTAAAGAGTTATATATTTCTATACAGATTAAAAACCTTGAAAGATTAATTTAAATTGTTATACTTTTGCTTACAGATGGAAAAATCAGATGCTACTTTCACTGGGATTCAGCATTCAGAAATAAACAAACTATCATCAAGCAAAGCAGGTAGTAGAGCATAACGTTAATGTTCATCTTTCTTTCTAAATATCCATATGAACAACTAATATGTGGTAGGCTATGGGATATAATTATTAAGAAAACTAGGAATTAGTGAATAGATGTTCCACAATAATAATGCAGAATGTAGTAATTTCAAAGTAAAATGTAATGTGTAATTCTCATGAAAATGTATGTATGGAAATGTACAATAATTTTAATATATTAAATATGAACTCTATGTAAGTAATGCTTTTGCTTCTAGTGGGAAGCAAAACCATATGAACTATATCCATAGGGTTTTAAACAACATGTTACATGCATTATTCAAGTAATTTTGTTCAGGAAAATCCAATGGGCAAATTAAGAAACCATTATTTTGTTTTCTATCATATACTGTGTGTGGAAAACAGAGGAACTTTTTTTCTGAACTGATTCTAAGTAGAAAAATCTTAAATGTCACTTTTTAAATTATGAAGTTCATGGATCGTTTTTATGTGATTCATATTTGAACATTTTTTAATGAATAATGATTGAAAGCCTTCTTAATAGATCATATTACAGTTGCATAGAATGCTCAGCTTATTGAAATTATAATCTTTACATCATGGTGATATCAAGCATTGGATCTACCACCATGATATATGTTATATATATACCTAGACCTACATACCTGTACCCATGAAAATCTACGAAATATATATGTAGGTCCAGGTGTGTTCGGGTCTTTTCCTGTGTAGAGTGAAAGTCTCTTGGCGACATTTCAACAAGGTCTCACTTGCCATCTTCAGGCTGGTGCTTT
>JANHFO010001251.1:164543-176027 GCA_032468095.1 Pareas carinatus | reverse complement strand
TTTTAATGCTGACACAAAAATAATTTATATGTATATGTATATGTAGGTAGGTAGGTAGGTCTAGGTGTGTTTGGGTCTTTTCCCGTGTAAGATTGAGAATATCTTGACGATGTTTCGGCAAGGTTTCACTTGGCGATGTTTCGGCAAGGTCTCACTTGCCATCTTCAGGCTGGTACATTTGGCTTCTTGCTAGTGTGAGCAACTTGCTAAGTCACCTTCAAACAACCTATTACCCAAGTCATTAAAACACAGGAGACTAATGGAAAAGCAATCAGTACACAAACGACCCAAGAGATCACAGCACAAGACTCAGAACTCCACATCAAAAGAACTCACAACCCATTACCCAAGTCGTTAAAACACAGGAGGCTAATGAAAAAGCAATTCCTACTCAAACGACCCAGGACATTACAACACAAAAGCCCATTATACCAACATCAATTCCAGCAACCAATCAAGAAATAACAACTCAGGCAACCAGCCCAGCACACCAAACCCTCACACCAGTATTTACAGATAAAAAACAACTCTGATCACACTTTGCTCAGACTAGCAAGAAGCCAAAAGTACCAGCTTGAAGATGGCAAGTGAGACCTTGCCAAAACATTGCCAAGATATTCTCAATCTTATACGGGAGAAGACCTGAACACACCTAAACCTACATACCTATATATATTTTTGTAGATTGTCATGGGTACAGGTATGTAGATCTAGGTGTGTTCGGGTCTTCTTCCGTGTAAGATTGAGAATATATGCCTATAATCTTGAATAAAACAGTGAAATTTACCAATCCCGATATATTCAAGTTTTCTTTTTTGTCTGTTTGTTTCCAATATATTAAATAGGTCAAGATGCAAATGTCAGTTCACCTACTACTAAACTAACATCGGGATACACTCAGGTACTGTGATCTTGTACTGTTTCTTTCTACATCTTATCCCATTCCTCAGACAATTGCAGCTAATGAATGTCACCATTAATTTCTATAAAAATAATGTTTAAAGGCAAGTAACATATTGACCAACTAAACCTTTCTTTTATTTGTTATTTCAGGTTGTTTCTTCTTCACTTATAGCAGATCAGAAGGACATTGCTAAGAGGAATGAAAAGGAAAATGTCAATGTATTGCTTGAAAAGAAAAATAAATCTCAAAAAGACGATGCCATAGACTCCAATGCTAATGTCAAAGAAGCTGAAACACCAGCAAAAACTATAGGCAGATTTTCAGTGATTAGTACTCAGGATGAATTAACTTTATCATCTGTACATTGCTTGAGGTATTCTGCACCCCCATATGTTTATCTGGACAATCAGCCTTCTAGCCCTGATACAAAGTCATCTCTGCGTCGTGTGCAGACAGCTTCCTCTTTTGATGTCCTTTATGGAAAGGATTCCAGTGATTCTGGAGATGAATCTCTTCCAGGAAAACAAGATGCGTCTCCAATGTCACCTCAGAGCTGTAGAATGGGAAATGACAATATTAAAAAGGCTTCATTTATTCTGCAAAAGTCAGTAAAGTCAAGTTCACAGGGCCTTAATTCTCCAAATGGTCATGAATCAAAAATCCCAACTATCAACATAACTTCTTTCCATTCTCAGTCATCATACGTGAGTAGTGACAATGACTCAGAGTTTGAAGACGCAGACATGAAAAAAGAATTGCAGACCCTGAGAGAAAAGTATGTTTCCATTTTATCCAAACAGAGGCTATTTTGTGCATGTGTGTTTGAGCAACTTACCCAAATACACTTTGACATCTTTTGTCACTTGTTCCTTTCTTTTGAAAACATTTATCTCCGGTTATTTTATGCATTTGATGTATAATGTTCTTTCAATTTTTTTTGTTCTCATTTTGTTGATAAAAGCAACATTCTGCCATGAAGAAAAATTGGACACCATATATTACAAGACAAAAGTGGCTTTATTCACCAAGAGGCATTTTAATTGCCTTCAGAATTGCAAAATAAATGGTATTCACATCAGGCAAGAACATTATATACTTAGGAATCTTTTTTTCCCAATAATTTACCCCTTGGAAGAATCAAATAAAAGATAGTACGGCTTGAGTCGAAAATACTTTCAGCAATATAATTTGGTTTGTTAATTGAAGTGGCAGATGCAGTAAAATTATTGAGGACAAAGATTTGCTTTATCCATAGAAGACACATGAACTCTTGAGGCAACCCAGACTAAATTAGTAAAGAGTAATATTTTGTGTCTCCTATTGTCTTGAATGCTCTTCTGTAGCTGGAAATTAATCTTGCCTCCACTGAAGCTTACTTGACTTTTTTTTTAATTAAAAGTATTGGTAAATTAATCTCAGTGAAAGAGTCATTGGACTAGATAATTCTTAGACTCTTTATTTTATTCACTTATTATTAAATTTATACACTGCCCACCTCACTGTCTCACATGAAAGAAATGTATGGTCTTGGATTTAAGTTATTGTGGCTTCTCCCTCTAAGTCTAGATGATTCTGAAGCTTGAGAGAGCCGCATATAGACAGAACAGAGACCTTGATTTTCAGAGAGAGATGAGTAAAACTCCACATTATTGCAATATCTCTATGTTGAACTTTTACTTTGTCCAGTTACTTTCCCAACACCCTCTCCATCTCATATCATCTGTTCTGTTGCACTAACCTATGCATCACCAATGGTATTTTGAAGAAATAACACACTTGTTAATTAAACGTATGTATTGGTTTGAAGAGATTAATACCTTCTTATTGTGAACGGATTTGTCCATAAGCAGTTTATGAATATATGGTACATAAGTATCTTTATGTGATTGCATAAGACTCTGGGCTTTACATAGAAAGTATATGCAGACTGCTTTTCTGCTGTTTGTATGTTGTTATACATTTTATTAATTTGTTGATTTCCTTTTTTTCCTTACTCCAGACACACTTGGTGAATAAATTCTGATTCTGATAATCTTCTGTTTTGTTTTTTGATTATGTATCATTTAATTGGTGTGATCTCTTTGCAACAACATAGATAGAGCTTCAGGATGATCTGTCTTCAATCTGGCCCCTAAAAATCTTCTAAAACTGTTACTGGTACAAAGGAGTCCATCCACCACGCTGTTGGTTGCTCTCTTTTCTCTCATCTTTCCCGGCATTATCGACTTGTCAAGACAGCTGAATCTTTCCATAATATGCCTTGAGTGAAACTCTGTATTGATCTGTCTTATGATCTATTACTTCTTTTTGATTCCCATTCTTGAATGTCTTCTCCAACACCCAAATTGAAAAGTATTATTTCTATCTTGCTTCTTCAAAGTCCAATTTTTTGTTTCGATGGACTGTCACAAAGAAAATTACTACCCGCATCATTCTGAATGTTGTTGGTATAGGCATATCATGACATCCATGTATCTTTTGCAAGGCCTTCATTGATACCCTGTCAATTGCTGATCTAGGACATATTTCTTGTTTGCTTGTTTCCTTACTGTTAATTGTTGATAGTTGATCCTAAAAGATAAATTCTTAAATGTCAATTTTTAGATTGGTTGCTGGACCATGGTTATCAGTTTTGACTTGTCTATATTTAATTTCAGTCCTATTTTTTTACTGTGCTCTTTGACTTTCATTACTAGAATTTCAGTTCATTTGTATTTTCTGACATCCAAGTACGATCTTCAGCATAGTGCAAGTTTTGATTTACTCAGCTGCACTGTAGTACTTTAATCTTTTCAAATTTTAATTTAATTTAATTTAAATAAATTAATGGCAAACTCTCTTTTGAATTGAACTGGACTGCTGATGAAACATATGGCCACATCATTTTCTTAGCAGCAATACAGAAGTGATTTCTCATTGCTTTCTTTGGAGGTGGTAGTTTACAATCATGAGACTTCACAGTCTAACTTACAGCCTTCATATTACCTTTCGATTTTTCATCCAAGCACTACCCAGGTCTACCCTATTTAGCTTCTGAGCCCAATCAAAGTACTGCCTCTTGATGAAAGAACATATCTTACTAATGCAACAAAATCATCAGTGTTCCCAGGGCCAAATTCAAAGATTTCCTTGTTCTTGTTTCCGTTTTCCATGTTGCAGACTCATTTTTTTTAGTTTCTGTATTCCTTATTCATTGAGCATATTGCATTTGAATGAAGTAGGCATTTTCTTGTCTTATCCCATTGCTACCTTTTAAAAAAATAATTTATAGTAAGAAAGGTTATTGTTCTGGTTCTCTTACCAAAGACCTCTGTATATGGTTTGGATTATTTTTATTCTGTTTGGTGGAGCCTTCTTTTCTTGAATTTTTGCTATTTCATGCTGGTCTTTTCACTATATTTAGCACATGGCTGTCAAAACAATTTGCTGTTCTCATTGTTTTGATCATGCAACTTCTTAAAATATATGTGCTGGCTTCTTCACTGTTCCTGAATGATTCATAAGCTTGCATAAATGTGCCCTCTTTTTCATCATAGAGATGGTTCTCATATTTGGACCATAAGCCATGGTGAGAGCTGCCAATCTTCATTGTGAAATTTATCTCCTGCAATGTAATTTTAAAAAGTATTTGATAATGGTGTGATTAAAAATGCATATTCTAAGATGTGTTCTTAGAAATAGAGATGTCTTACTTTAAGAGGTACTTTCTT
Source organism: Pareas carinatus (assembly GCA_032468095.1). Taxonomy (NCBI): domain Eukaryota; kingdom Metazoa; phylum Chordata; class Lepidosauria; order Squamata; family Pareidae; genus Pareas; species Pareas carinatus. The sequence goes on along the minus strand of JANHFO010001251.1, from coordinate 171,413 downwards.
TCAGTGTTTTCATGTTTATTCTTCAGACATATGAAGGAAATTACTGAGTTGCAGTCCCAACAGAAAAAAGAAATAGAAGCTTTGTATGTTCGTCTGGGAAAACCACTACCGCCCAATGTTGGATTCCTTCATTCTGCTCCACCAAGTGGCCGCCGAAGAAGAACAAGCAAGCACAAATTAAAAACTGGGAAATTGCTAAACCCCGTCGTCCAGCAGCTCAAAACATCAAGTACAAGTATGTTTAAAAGTGATATTTTCCTTTTAACATACACATACAATGAAAATGTCAAATTGTTGATTATTTTATTAGGGTTTTTGTTTGCAATTCTATTGGGGGGGGTAAAGATCTATGGGTTGGCTTGAGGAGAGGGAAATAAAGTAAGTTGAACCATTAAACGCAACTTAGCAAAAATTCCTTTCATTTTTATTTTCTATGATATTATGTCTCATTTATTTACATTGTCCAAAAATGTTGTTAAGAAAAAAGAATGGTTCTTGAGTTTGGTACATCATTTTGCAGTATAAAAGTTTTCCTTTAAACATTAAAATAATTAAAATAAATAAAATTGGGTGAAGCATGGACTTGATGGCGACCCATATTAGTGTCTGCGAACATCACATTGGAGACATTGATGCTACACTGTGGATAAAAATTTGTAAAACTATAGCCATTGTTGGTTTTTACTTATAATGAGAATTTACAGAAATAGTTGATTCTCTACGGCTGGTTTTCTGAGCATGTACCAGCAATGGATTTCAGTCAGTTAAAACCCTTAAGTTTTTTTCAGATAATGTTTTTCGATCCTTTTATTCCTTCTGAGATTAATGATTTTTTGCATTCATCCTGTTTAGGCAATATATCAGAGAATAAAGACTCTTTGACTAAGGGAAGCACAAGAGCTCAAACAGACTCTGCTGAAGCAACAGGACTGACTGTGTCCACATCTGCCATACTTGAGAGCTCAGTTCAGACTCAGCAACCTTGCTCTGTCAAGGCCTCATTATCCTCTGACATTTGCTCTGGAGTAGCTTCTGAAGGAGGTGATGTCCGTGGAAATTCTGGCCAAGGTGCTTTTATATCTCCAGAGTCATTTTTTATTCTATGCCTATAACAGTCATTTTTCCACAGGGCGAACGAAATGTGTGTTAAAGTGAGAAAAGAAAGTTTAAGGCTTTCTTTTTACTTGATTTACTGATTAGATTTCTAAACCACCAGGACCCCATGGTGGTATATATAGCACTTCAGGCTCCAATTTTTTCCTCACAAAACAACAACAATCTGTGAGGAAGGTTTAGGTTGAGAGAATGTCCAGCCCAACCTCACCAAGAGACATCCATCAGCATATTGATTCAAAATCTGTAGAAATTGGTGCTAATTGTGATACAACTAGAAAGGTTACTGGTGTAAATCTAATAGCAAATTCACTGACCATGCAAGGCATAGATGTCTAACTTGCTAGCGTTCATTTTGAAAATGAGCCATGAGAGGAAAATCGGTAAAGTGTAAATACAAAATGCAGCTAATGCTAAGGAAGAACTAGTAGAGCATTGGGCACTTAAAAGATCAGTAAAATTGTCCATTGCAGATTGAAATTATTTGCAAACAGGGAAGCTGACTCCTTTTTTACCTTGTTTCATATTCTTTGGTTCTCTTAAGTCCCCATCCTTTCCCGCAGATGCCGAATTTTCAGAATTAAACCGTATTATTGATCTGCAAAAATGTAATTCAGAAATAATTACTCTTTAATTACATGGCATAAATTTTGGCTTCGTCAGAAGGCCTACTACATTCTGGAGACAATTTCAGTAGTAGCCCTGTTACCTCTCATGGCATAGCTTCATCATGGTATGGTAGCAGTAGAGTCCTTACACTGCTGCAAAGTGTCAGGATGATTATAAATGGTCACCTCTGGTTTTGCATGTTCTGCCCAACTAATCCTATAAAGTATCTATTTTCTTCTGCTGTTGTTGTTTTCATACCCTTTTGCTTATAGCCAATGAACTTACACCTCTGGGGCAAGGTTAAAATGGAGGTGTGGATGATTAACTAACAAAGCTGATATGACTGATGGTGACATCTAATCGCAGCTATTTGTACTTTATAAGTGTCTTTGTTTTCTTCCCTTTATATTCATTTGCAGGCTGGACGGTTTTCCACCAAACGTCTGAGAGAGTGACCTATAAATCTAGTAGCAAACCTCGTACCAGATTCCTCAGTGGACCTGTGTCTTTGTCCATCTGTTTGTATTTGTTCTTTTGTATTTTATCACAGACCATCTTTCTTTTGTCATCTTTTTCAAAACTCATTTTCATCTATTTATCTAATATGCTTGGCAGGAAGCCCCTTCTTGTAGACAATCACTCCCCCTCCTCCCTTTTTTTAAATTAATCATCTTAATTTAATTTATTTTGTTTCATATGGAAAGCTTTTGAACACTGCTTTTGGCTCATGCCTGGGTATCAAAAGCATGTGTGGAAGATCTCATCTATTTATTCTGTAGTCTTATGGTAAATTCTTATCTCGGACGTACCTTTATGTGATTTTGCGTTGAAGTAATTTTTAATTTCCAATGTGACAGTTATAAATGTCTGCTGTCCTATTCCGATGATACCAAATCGAAACCCAGGCTTCTGTAGACGAATGGTCTCTTTCACACATGCTTGGACTATGAAGACATGCATGTAGCAAGCTGATACAATTCTAGAAGGTCACTGAAGGGTAGAACGTCTGCTCAAGGGCTGTATTCAAACAATATACAGTACTGTTTATATCCACTTTGTTGTTGTTGTTATTGTTGTTATTATTATGTTATTTCTCCTGTCCCTTGCATGTAGAAAGGCTGAGAAATGCTCCTGCTAGCTCTTTAACGCCATCTTTCCTAGGCACCCCACATTGTATACCTTTGGGTTACTTTAAATGAATTTTCTTAAATGTGATTGTTTGGTTATCACAAAGTACAATATGGCTTTTATTAGACATTCATCTAGCTGGAGCACTTTACTCAGTTAATTTTTATTATGACCTTATGTGACCTCAGAGATGAAGTCAACAAGCAGTTCATCAAAGCACAGAATAAGTTAAAATCCCTAATGTCACTCTCAGAATAGTCTATTGATATCATGTACAGATGCAACTAAAACTAGACTGTTCTTGATTGTATGATTATACGAATTGGCTATTCAACCAGTTGTCACAAATATTTATTTGTAAGTTTGTTTTTGTAAAACAAATACTTATTATAAGGCAAAATCCTTTGGAATATTTTGGTACAATAAGGCTATATTGTACTGAAAAAAATCTAGACCATAGTTACAAGTAAGATAAAATAGTGCCAAAATATAGATATATTTATATTTAGTTAACATCCAACAAATTCAGTATTCATTTCCATCAAACTTTTATCATTGGAACTATACATCTCTATCATTATTACAGGGGTACAAATCAAAGGCACAAAAGCTACTTAAAATTCATCCTTCTTGCTTTCCATTTTCGATAAAATAATATCAACATTTTTAGACTTAACAATGAAAGGACTTTTAAGTATTCATAAACATCTTTGTATATGAAAACAATAACATTAAAATTCAATTATAATTTTCAAGATAAAGAAATATAATATTATCGGATTATTTGGCATATAAAACTTATTCGGTAGTTCTGTCTAGTTAGTAGTTCTCCATGCATGGTATATATGCAGAAAATCCAAATGCAGTGTCTGACCATTGCAAGGAGAACTGGAAAAATTCTTCCCTAGAATCTGGGACAATCAGTGCTGATTGCTATTAAGATTTGTGGGCATTTATTCACCATCCATCATATTGGCTGAAAGGAACCAATGGTCTGACTCAATATAAGGCTCTTTGCAGTATAAGTATGTTCAGAATGATACATTTAGTTGTTTTTGACAGTTAAGCTCTACAGAGCAATTATTGTTATGGTACCAATAACATTAATTGCATTGGGTTTGTAGACCAATATGGTCAAAGATAAGTGAGAAACTGTTTTACAGGCAGTCCTTGACTTACAGTAGTTCATTTAGTGACCATTTGAAGTTACAACGGCACTGGAAAAAGTAATTTTTGACCATTTTTCACACGACCATTGCAGCGTCCTTATGGTCACATAATCAAAATTCAGTGGGCAGCCAACTTATATTTATGATGGTTGCGGTTTCTCAAGATCATGGGACACCACCTTTTGCAACCTTCTAATGAGCCAAGTCAATGGAGAACCCAGATTCACTTAACAGCCATGCTACTAACTTAACAATTGCAGTGATTCACTTAACAACTGTAGCAAGAAAGATCATAAAATGGGGCACAATTCATTTAACAGCTGTCTCACTTAACAACAGAAATTTTGGGTTCAATTGTGATTGTAAATTGAGGATTACGTGTATTTTATTTATCTTGTAAGTATTCATAGGAGTCTTCCAGTTCTTAGTAGATTTCTCACAGATTATAGGAAAATACTCAAAGGTTAACTTTTACCCCTAAGATGTGAAATTATTAATTGCTTTATGTGATACAAAATGAGTCACTGAATTTTATTGGGATTGGATACCAATTGACATCTGATGATCCAGCAAAATCATAACAGTATTCTCCTTACATTTTATGAGCAAAGATTTCAGTTTCAGTTTCAGTTTATTTATATTTGTATACCGCCCTTCTCCCAAAGGACCCAGGGCAGTGAACAGTCAATAAAACACAGTAAAAACCAAACTTATACATAATGCATTGAAATCTCTTAACATCTGGAAAAAGTTCTAGAAAAAAATATTTAGTTTACAATAGTTTGAGTAGAAACTCTTCTCTTTTTGGGAATATTCATCATAATTATAAACTCAAAACCAAATTAATAGGCTATATATTCTCTTAAAACTAAATTGTTGTATAGTACTAACTTTAAAGATAGTGCAAAGTACAAAGGAAACAAATCATGTAGACAGTTACTTATTTAATCATAATCGTAAAGAATTTACTGTCTTGAATATAATAAACAGAAATGCATGTGTATATGGGTACTACAAGCAAATTCTCAGAAGATACCACCGAAAAATTAATACATAGAAAAATATGTTACATTTTGGAATGATCTCATCATTCACTTTGACCCTCTTCCCAAAAGGGTCAGTGATATTTATAGGGAGGGAGGGAGAGAAGGAAGGAAGGAAAGAAGGAAGGAAAGAAGGAAGGAGAGATAGCAACTGATCATTTGAGAAATTTATTATGGATAGAGAGAAATTATATATAATCATATGTTCATATGGAAGTACTATTCATGTTGCTTTTTCTTTACCACATTTTGATTCCCACATGAAGTATAATAACTAATGTAAACAATTATTTTTTGGGGGGAAAGTAGGCACAATTCATATATCAGCAGACATCAATTAATCTAAAGTCAGATTTTATTGTTCTGACACGAAATAAATATCTTGATGTGCACGAACATTATGGGTATTCCTATGTGATTGAGGGTTAACGATAGGTAGATTGAATGTAGACAGTGTAACAAGAGCCAGCAGTATCTACAATATCAGAATGACAAAACAGCTGGAAGATATAATATAAATGCAGCTGACATGCACTTGCCTCCTGGTACCTAGGTCACAGCATTTGTTTATGATAGCATGATGAAAGTTTCTCCCTTGCCTAAAATTAAAAAATATTCAGCACAAGGCTTAGTGAGGTGAAACGTAGTTTCCTTTCCATCTGAAAGATCGTCATGTATAACACTCAAACTGATCAACACCATTGGGGTAGATAAGTATAGACATGTGCACACAAATACACATGCATTGTTGTCAAATTTTGGAATGTTGAGGATTGTGTTTGCATACAAAGATAATCTTTTTACCATGTTAGAAACCACTTGATTAATGATGGTGGAGAGCAGGTTGTGAGGTACCAACACGCACCTAACATTGAATAATATATAGCAATATTACAAAGGCAAAATAGGCAGGTTTAGAAAAACAAAACAGAAAAAGAAAAATTTAAACCAGCTAGAGCTAGACCAATAAATAACTTTCCTACTGACTTTCTGTCAGAATAAATAGATCTCCTTGTTTTGCTTTCTTAGCCTGTTTTTAACACTGCATTGGATTCAACTGAATATTCTTAACTAAGCAGTAGGAATTTTCTACCCAGTTCATCAAGTAGCAAAGAATGATAGGAAATGCCTTCTCCTATACAATAGAGCTGTAAGCGTCTAAATGCATTTTGATGATAAGATCAAGATTAATATTGCATTTCAATATATACTTTCAATTTTATGGGCCTTAGTTCTGCAGAACTCAATCTAAAACCTGAAAGAGGAAATTTGTGCTGCCAATCTATTCTTATTTCTATCATTAACTGAGAGAAGCCAGAGGTATCCTATTTACTGTGCATACAGAATAGGGACTGATTCAGAAACAGCATTGATTAGAAATATTTTACTTAATGAAAAATTGTAGGAGCCAATTAAAAATTCTTAAATGTTTTATTTTCATTCCAGTAAATTTCTATATGCTTCGAGCAGCCCCATTATTTCTTCTTTTATACCTGAACTGCTGACTTTCTGTCTGTTCCTTCTTGCATAATGGTTGTTTTTTTAAATTGTTTAAAAATACAGACGACTTTCCATTAGTCTCTTTATTTTTTCCTTTTTAGTCTTACCTAACTCTATATATCTTGTATCATTTTACCTTGTAGGGTCCACCCTGAAACGACTATGTCTAGGCAAAGATCACAGTAGTAGTAACTATCCCTCTCTCTTTTATTTTTGGCTTTTTTGTTATTTTTCTTATGAATGAGTCAACCCTTTATTAGTCAATTTGGTAAAGCACCTCTTTGTTTCTCTCTTAGCTAGCTGTCTGC
>JANHFO010001251.1:139514-157525 GCA_032468095.1 Pareas carinatus | reverse complement strand
ATCACGTCCACGGCATCGTTGGGGTGGCCTGGGGTGGAGACGTACAGCTGAGTGTCGTCAGCGTACTGATGGAACTCTTGCTTAGTGATGGAAATTCCAGTCCCAATTACTGTTTTTAGGAGAGAACTACCTGTACAAGTTCTTTTGAAATGAATTTTTGCAGATTGAGGCTAATTAACTAAAACTAGACTCTGCTAGAGTTTTAAGCTAATGTAAACAGTTGAAGTTTATATATCTAATGGGCACCAAGACTCATATAAACAATTGTGGTGGCACAAAGTACAGGCCGATCTACCTAAATGAAGTATCATGAGCCAAATCCATTTTGCAAAATAACTTTATCTGTCAATAAACAGCTTTTCCAAATATGTTACGAGGCCACAATAGTAAATAGAGTAACATAGTAATTATTTTCAGAAGTTCTGACCGAATATTCATTTCTATGTCACTCCTGTTTTTATACCTTTCTGCCGACATAGGGATATGGTTTCCACACGTTATTCTGCAATCTAATGAATATTCCTCAAATAAGAGCTGTTAAGAATTTGAGAGAGAAAAACAGAATATTTTTCTGCAGATTTAGTTTACTTCTTCAACTTAATGATAGTCAGAAACATACATATTTCCTATTCCAAAATCTCTATCTCTAGAATACTATAAAGAAGTATTCTCAAAAAAGGAAAAGATGGTCATGAAACTATAAATTATTTATCTTTGTTCTACTGGCAAGACTTGATGCCTTGGGTTGGGACAACTATATTAGAACTTGGGGTTTTTTATTAGCAAAATTAAGCCCATTCTTTTCTTGAGAAAATTCTCTTTATTCTCAGAATAAAAACATGCATTTTAGGAAGAAAGACACCAATAAATGTTTTCAGATTAGTATTTCACACCACCAATCTTGCACAGGAATTTGAAGTGTTCATTGGGTTGTCGGTCTGATTTAGGAATAAGCTAAGTTAAAAAATGGCTGCTAGCCTGAGAATAATTCTACAGAATGTAGTAGGTTTACAGATAGGCCTCGACTTAAAAAGCCATTTGTTGAGTGACCATTCAAAGTTACAACAGCACTGAAAAAAGTGATTTATGACTGTTTTTCACATTTACAACCATTGCAGCATACCCATGTTCACGTGATCAAAACTTGCGCACGTGGCAATTGGTATGTACTTATGATACTGTCCGGGAGTCATGTGATCAACTTTTATAACCTTCTCAACTGGCTTCCAACAAGCAAAGTCAATGGGGACAGCCAGATTCACTTTTTAAAGACTGCACCATTCACGTAACTACAGTGATTCACTTAGCAACTGTGGCAAAAATCCCAAACAACTGCTTTGCTTAGTAATGGAAATTTTGTGCTCAGTTGTGGTCTTGAGTTGAGGACTACCTGTCATTCTAGAAAATATGCCAAGAATGAAGACACATTAACATCCCATTCCCTTAGATGTTTGGCTTTTTATCCGTGTACTCGTGTATTATTTTTTTTCTGTTTTAAGAATGGTCAGTCCCTGAGTGTAATTATCAATCTGATTTCATATTTAGAGACCCTGGGATTTGTCTCAAAGAAATGTGGTTCAGGAATAGGTGGTAACTTAATGGAATCACAGTCAAAAGTTGTAAATCATGTATGAAATTGAAACCTGCTAACCAGCCCCAGGGGAGCCTAAGCAACCCTTTGGTCTATATTTAACCTCATAGTTCTCAAAATGTCAGCTGCTCTCAGTGATCCAAAATTTCCTTCATCTAGTTTAGCTGTGACTAGATATGAAACTGACTGTGTCTATATGCAGATATCTATTCAAGTGGTAGAAATACTTCTGGGGTAGAGACTTTAAAGTTATTACAGAGTTACGTTACAGATGCAGGGAAAGCATTAACTACTTACTACAATTGGTTGCTTTGGAAACACACTTTTCATTTTATAACATTTTATAGATGGCTAGTTTTCTGAATTTAGCCATGTCGGCTTTAAAATGTGCACAGCCAAAATGTTTTCCAGCTAATATCAGCTACTGCTGGAGAAATAGCCATAGCTGATGCTGCTTTAAGGAAGCAGTGATTTGTCACATTGATTTGTTATCAGTTCCTGCAGGGAGAAATGATGATTATTTGATGGGGGTTCCTGCCGTGCTTAAAAATGCATTGAATTCAGCTAGAACTCCCTTGGTGTTTATAATATGAGAAAGGGTTGCATTAGAGCCCATCGTTAGAAGATGTGTGTTCATTCCTGCACTGGTCATTTCAGCCACAGGAGGGAGCATGTCCAGCATGTACCCTCCAACAGAGGGTGAAAGAGATGGGTTGACCACGATAATTTCTATGAACTTCTCTGTTAAAGATGAAATGAGAATTACAGCTACACTTTCTTATGTTTGCTTTTATAGGTTAATGCAGCGAGAACGGGAACGGGGGAAAAGAGTGTGGTTCCAGTGACTTGTCCACTGTCAGCTGCATTAACTTCTGGAGTTCCACCACCCCAGCCAGTGCCTATGCCAGGTACTCTCCTAACTGGCCCAGTCAAACCTTATGTGATGTCTCTTGGTCAGTATGGAGGAGTTCTCCCTACGACCTTCTTTGGAGTGCCCTGGTCGGGCCCAACCACACAACCGGGGATGAGAGGAGGCCAGAGCATTGCACAGTTTCCAGCTCTTGGCCCCAATAGCTTCCAGTTGTTTCCAGTGGCCCTGCAGAGGCCCTAATTTGAAATGACCTCAGTAGCTGACTTCCAAATGGCAACTGTCCAGTGCTTAGCTCCTAGGCAGTCTGTGTCTCCCTGCTGGCCCCGTTCAGGCTCACTAGTTCATTAGCCATGCCCGCCTCAGGCCGGCCCGGTGGAATGCTTTCCCACCAATCCGTGTGCTCTTTGGCAATCCTTCCTTCTCCTTCATTGCCGAAGACGGTTGATTTTCTTCTCTGGTGTTTGAAACTGCTACATTCGACACTAACGTACTTGAATGGATGGGTAGGAGAACTGTACTGATCTTACAGGAGTATAGTGCCTTGAATTCAAGCTTTTCAGTTCAAACTGGGAAGGTTAAAATAACTACGACAATAACTGAAAGGTGTACTTTATTTACAATCTCCTTGGGAAAGCTTAACTTTTTTTATTTGCAAAAATATAATGATATAAATTGAATGGCGACAGTTTACATATGAAACTCTTGACCAGTTTTATTTTCTCCTGTTAAAGACTTTTAATTTAACCAGCAGTTAAGTGGCGTGTTTGGTAGTTTAAATCTTTACCCTTCTCTCTGACTGGGGCTGCAGCCTCTTTCTTTGAGTAAAGTGTAATGAAACGGATTGCTTTGTTGTTACTGAAGGAGCCTGAATGTAAGTTGTATCTCTGTGTTCGAAGAAAAATGTTGTTATGTGGCCTTTCTGGAAAAGCAGTTGCAAGTGACAACCTCTCTTTTTCTTTCAAACAGCAAATTTGGCAGGCAGATGCCTTTCCCCCTCTGATATTCAGCTGTAACATTTTTGGCCATCTTCTGAACAAACAATCTAATTCAGTTACATTACAAACCTTGCATGTTTCATGCGTGAAATATGCTTAACCATAATTCTTGACACTAGCACAACAGCCCAAAGTTATTGTAAGATCTTTGTAAGTATGGAAGTCTCCTTGCATGTGATCTGCCTGTCTTCCAAATGCTTAAAAGCACTCTCCGTGAAATGGAATTGGCTTTTCACTTGTGCTTCCTTCCTTCTTACACTCGCTTTATGTTACCGTATGTAGAATTTGCATCTTCACCTGTCGGTCTAAAGGCATACAACAGCCACTACGATTTATTTGCAGGTTGGCAAGTCTTTGTTCCTTTGGTGGGAAAGGAGTAAAGAATCCCATCTACAAATACAATGGCACACTCAACAGAATCATAGTACTAGAGCCGAAGGCACACTGCTTGCACTTTACCACTCTCAATATGGCAGTGGTATTTTTAAACTGCCTGCTGAAGGGGTGGAGCTGTTTTGCGCTGCCCATCTGTTATTTGTATGAGTCTACTGTACTTTGAGCACTTGAGAACAGTCTGCAATATTTTGTTGGTCCCGTTGAATATGATGCCGTCAATTCTGTTAGAATTGAATTTTGTAGAACTTGACGCAGTCTTCTGCCTGGGGAGAATACATCTATAGTAAGAGATTTCTGTTCTCTGTATCATGTATCTTTACATTGTTTGAGACTTTATTTTAGATTCATGTATGTATGCTTTATGAGCATAAACACTGAAAATGTCTTCTCACTGTCTCTCCCTTTCGCTTGCACTGAAACTTCTCATTTGCCACGACTGCCTGATGTACAGCCTGTTTCAGACCCTTGTATATGATGGTCAGTGATATAACTTCTCACCACCAAGAGAATGTATATATTCAAGAAAAGGGGAAAAAATAAACATTTTTGTGCTTGAAAAAAAACCTGTGTTGCTAAAAGTTTCAGCTATTAAGGAGCAATTCCACAGTTCAAATTCATTTCCCATCATCAGGGACAGGGACATTTTAAAAGCAATTAATACATCCAAATGAGAGGTAGGATATCCAGAATTAAAACTGAAATATTTCATGCATGTGCTTATAGTGATACCTTGGGGATCAAAATGAACGATATTTTAGAAGATGGAATCAACAAATTAGCTCCATTAATTTTTTATTCATTTTAATCACACTTGGGCTTGATCATGATTGACTAGCTTTGTAACCAAGATATTCCAAGTTTATTTTAAAAAATAGCTATGGAAAGGTGTTCATTATTTAGAAAAAATCAATGCAATAACATTAAAATGTGATCACTTAAACTTTGATACATGTTGAGCAAGAGAAAAAAGATGTATAGTAATGAGAAAATGAACCCAATGGAGGAGTTATGTTTATTTCAGCATATCAAAAAGATTATTAACATGATTTTGCATAATTTTAATTCAACTAATTTGTTTTAAATCGGTTGCATAAACCTTGAACAGAGAGAAATGCCAAATCGAAGTCTTCTGTGTACCAAATAGAGATTCTCTATTACTGAGTTATAGACCTCATCTTAAAAGTTGTGACCTCTCAGAAGTAAATGTTGGGGGAAAGCATAATTTAGGGATAGAGTATTTATGTTTACTTCCATTTTAGAGAACCCACCCATCATTGTCTAAGACACACATTAGAGTAATTTTAAATTACATGAGATTTTACTCCATAAAGTAAAATTTGTTTACGTGCAATCCTTTTTAATTTCAAGTCATTTCTCTCCTAGCTGAAGCAGAACTTCCAAAGGGCAGAGAGAACGGGGAGACCTTGTCACATTTTGAAAAGCAATAGACTGTGCGCAGTGTTTCTCAACTTCAGTAACTTTAAGATGAGTGGACTTCGGCTTCTAGAATTCCTCAGCCAGCCATGTTGGCTGAGGAATTCTGGGAGTTGAAGTCCACAGATCTTAAAGCTATTGAGACGGAGAAAGAAGTGAGCTGGCTACGGAAAGATTCCAAAGGAAGAGTGTTCCCATGACAGGCAGGAAGGCTGCTGCTTACGAATGGTTCCCCTGCTATATACCCAGGCGTGATCTCTTTAAGAGGTTGACCTTGGCAGATCTCACATTTTGTCACATCACACTGAAAGTCTAAAAATACAATGCACATTTCAGTTCTTTCTGCAGTTGCACTTAGAGCAGCAAGCAACTCTTTTCAAGTGCACACATGTGCTACACTTGGCAATGCATAATGCTGTAATTTTATTGGGGGGCAGGGGGAAAAACTCTTAACTTTCTGCTTGAGCAGGAATGGTTAAACAACCTCAGGAGCAGCAAGATAATGAAGTTAAAATAATACAAATACATAGAAAAAAATATGGAGAGAGGCGTGAATAGATCGGTTTTCTAGACATCTTAGCAGAGTTATATATTCTACATTATAACCTGATAGTAAGAAAATGGCCTTGCTCGGGCATCTAGACCTGATTGTAATACTGCATCCAAAAGATCCAATTAGCCTTAAGAAGCATCCAATTCATATTCAAAGTGCTTTCATTGGCTTTTGAAAAAGATGCTAAAACTCTGACTGAGAAAGTGCTTGCAAATGTAGCCCATATTCTACTCTGCAAATAAGGAGCTGGCTTACAGGAAGCATTAGTCACAATCATTTGAAGTTTATTGAGACCTTGTTTTTCCCCTGTTCAGCCTTGTTATGAGTTGGTCTTTCACACAGACTTCGCATGTGGATATAGTCAGCAAGTTTTCCTTACAATCCTGGACAGGATTATGGAGAAAGCATTTCTCATATTACCTGGAAAATAAAAGAAGTCAGAGGTGCACAGATGAACTCAAAGCAATTAATCATTTTGCCAAAAAAGAATTTTGAATTAGTTTCAACCTTTAAAGCATTGTGAAGGACACTGGAACCTAAGGCAGTAATAAGCAACATCAAAAGCATTGGGTTCCTGCTTTGATATGTGGATTTGTGGAAAATCATGTTGACAATCTCATTAACCTTAAGCATCACAAGTGTTGCCATCAAAGAAAGTGGCCAACAAACATTTCCTGCACACCAGGAGTTTTATCAGCCACTTCTTTTCTTCAGATTCATCTCAAACTGAATTCATCCTCAGTGAGATCGGTGATTTGTACCCATATTCTCTTTCCATCCCTAATGAATGAAGACGCTCTCATGATACAAGCGTTGGTCCCCCAAGTGGCTTACAGTCTTTTTTGCATATTGAAATAGAAAAGAAACTACCAGAAAACCTGCAATGTAGGATCAGGAGGCTGCTGTTTGGCACATCGAATATCAAACCAGTCTATTCAGTTTTAGTAAATCTGAATGAGTGATGGTAAAATGCTACCCAAAAGACTGATAGATATGTTTTAGCTAATTTTCTCAGACTGATACAGAAGTATTTGCAACTACACTATCACTTCACCTGGGATTAAAAATATGATAATGTCTGAAAATTAATACCATAAGTAGAAGTAGCAGAAAATTCTTAGATGTGCCCTTATTCATAACGTACTCTCACTTGCTTTTTCATTATACACCAAAATTTCTACTGAAGGAAAGTAAGAATTTCTATTATATTTCATTAACTCTTTTGAAAATAGCTGTACTGATGTGAGCGAGACAAAACCTATACAGAAGATAGGATGGGTATGAACAGGAATCTTGTTGCCTGAGATCAAGCGTCTTTCTAATCCAACTTACAGGTAGCCCTTGACTTATAACCATTCATTTAGTGCTCAAAGGTACAATGGCATTGAAAAAACATACGCCCATTTTTCACACTCGCAACCATTGCTGCATCCCCATGGTCACGTGATCGAAATTCAACCACTTGGGAACTGGCCCGTTTTTATGAAGGTTGCAGTGTCCCGAGGTAATGTGATCGTCTTTTGTAACCTTCTGGCAAGCAAAGTCAATCAGGAAACCCAATTCACTTAGCAACTGGGTTTCTAACTTAACAACTTCAGTGATTCACTTAACAATTGTGGCAAGAAAAGTTGTGAAAATGTGACAAAACCCATTTAAAGAGTATCTTATTTTGGGCTCAGTTGTGGTCATAAGTCAAGACAACCTGCACATTTTTGAAAAGCAAGATATAAGGCAAGAGTGTTTCCATTCGGTTCCCAGCATTTGGTATTCAGGTATATTTCCTCTAAACATGAAGTTTCTACATATCAGTAGTGAAAAAACCTTGAACAGTAAATTAGCTTCTGTAAGATATCATCATTTGTGATTGATAATGGAATTAATTTCTAAATTCTCCAGTTTCACTGCTACATTCTAGAAATGATGTGTTCAATATTTTAATCTAGTTTGTCTAGCCTTTATTTTTATTTAAAAACAACAGAATTATAACTTGCTTTTAGTTTGAAGTGTCAAGATTAAATCATTCTTTCTCTCTCAAGTATGTCTGCAAAATAATTTTTATATACATATGTAAGAAAGTTAAATTTTATTGCAGAGGTTGAAATAATTCACATTATTTTTTCATACAAGTCTAATAGATTCCCAAAATAAATGATGAATGGATTATCACAAAAAGTAACTTGATCTCTGGGAAAAAGTAATATTTAAAAAATATTCACATATCCACATAAACAAAAAAAATGTTTTTACTGCTTTCACTTGGCTCCTGATTAGTGGTTAGTATATATTGCTATTTTGTTTTTCTTTTAAAGATCCTTGCATCCATGAATTCTGAAAGTAGCTGGTATTCTGGAGCTTCAGAAAAAGATTGAAGGTGTGATGCATAGAACACTTCAAGTGTTAGAGGCTATATATTATCTTCCAATGAAAATTACTATTAAAAAGTTGCATGTGTTAATTTTTCATTGAAAAAATTTTATGCAGAGATTGATGTTCCGTCTCTTTTGACTATGGTTAAAACTGGATGGAGGTACAGCATGAATACAACCCTGTATAAATGGCAACTTGTTTCATGTGCTACTTTTTAATAGGAAAAAAATCTATGTCTATTTACACATTGTAGGAAAGTGCAAAAAGTAATGCTTTTCATAGCTCCCATGTAACATCTGAAAGGTTTGCACCACTTTGTACCTGATGAAATACCTGGCATCTGTCTGCCATTGATGCCCATTAATTTCACAACAGGAAGCAGCTGTGAGTTGTATATTTTCTTCTTGTCAAAGAAAGGAATGAAGACTTATTAGACCTGTAACTTCAAAAGTTAGGATATGAACAGGCAACAATGAAAGAGCAGAGTTAAATATTGTAAGGATCAATTTAAATTCTAAATTTAAAACATAGCAACCTGTACAAACAATCGTTTAATATGGGCCAGATTTTTTTATATACTGAATACAGTAAGTGGTGATTTTGTTTGCCAACCACTAGTATTTCTGGGATCCTTAGTGCTCTCTGAGCTTGGTTGTTGTAACATCATCAGTGCTAGTCTAGTATGTCTACCAGAAGATGATATTGTGAGCAAAGAAAGAAGTCGGCCTTAAGTACTTATTATACTTAACCTCAAGTATGTTGGATACATGATGAATGTGTAATGTTTATGGTGAAAATATTGTCCTACCTTTCACAGCCTTTATAGTGATATTTCACAATATCGCTATAAAGATTTTCCAGAAAACTTTGGTTTGAATTTAAGAGTAGATCTAGTAGAATCCCTCAGGATTTTACTGATCTCTCATCCTCTTCCAGTTTCTACACCCATGAACAGCTCCTCTTGAATACTGTGAATGGGGCATGAGTGCTGAAACACAAGAGGGAAATTGGAGAATTTGGATAAATTTACCTTAGATCACTGGCAATAATCTTCTCCAAAACAAAAAATTCCACATCCAACCCTTAATGGGGCATTAGGAAAGGTCTCTTTGGAGATGGCATGGGTATCCCTGATTTCCAGTCTACATCACTACGTCACTGATTTTGGTCAAGTGTTACAATTCTGTTTTGGTTTAGACACTGGATCACACAATTCTCTCTTGCACATCGACTGAGGTGTTGGACTAACGAGGCTTCCCAGGACGTGAGCGTGGAAACCTGACAGTAATCTGTGCTTGTAACTCACTCAGCATGACGAGCAATGGGGAAATAAGATTGCTTGCTTATGTGCTAATCCATGCTTTGTTTGCAAGTGCATGATGTCAGTCTATTTTGACAAAAACATCAAATGGATGGGTCACTCATGCCATTCGGAGTAATTTGGTAACAATGCAACCATGAAAAAATACAGATAATTGAAGCTGGTTGGCAAACATTTACATTTTAAAATAGCGTTTGTATACTATGTTTCCTGAGAAAAAGACCCATGTGTATTTCAGGATGTTAATATCAATTGATTCTTTAAATCAATTTGTACGTATTGAAATGACAGATATTGCCTATTTACAACCTTTAGCAATACAGTTTTTCTTCACTGGAGAAACACACTGTTACTTAACCAGGGAAGGTATTGCCATCCTTAGTACTGTGTAGAATATTCTGTATTGTTGCCAAAATTCATTAAATTTAGGGCAATTAGAGCTGGATTACAAACATCCTGGCAATTACTAGATGGAAACACAATGTGAGTTTTTTGTATCCAGATTTTTTTTGCTGTCTAGATATTAGTCTAAAATTGGAATTGTTCAGGAACTGACTTTGACTTTACCTTTTTAAGAGTCACAGGATTCTGTTGATATTGCCTGAGAGTTTACTAAAACTCTTACTAAAAAAAATGTCATTTTGTGAACATATGTACCCATATGTACCCATCATGTCATTTCCTTGTAAGTCCTTTCTTTTACAGCATTATGCAAAATGCAGAAAAAGAATAACAAATACTAAGCCAAGGACATTAAAATCTGATATATAAAAAAAGAAACAGCAAACGTTAGTTTATACCATACAAAGGTACCTAAATTCATATTTTCTTTTAGGTTTTTTTTCCTTGTACACACAGAGAGACAAAGAGAGATAGAGAGGTGTTTTTTGTTCACTATTTACTTTGATGCATACATTTTCAAATACTCTTTTCAGTTCATCATACAATCTATTCATCACTCACTACTAATCATTCAAGTTCTGAGCCAACAATGTGGCATAACTGCATACAGCGGTTTAGATACTTTTAAATATTTACTTCTAAGTCTTTAACCAATACACCATTTATAATACCACAACCATTCCTTACATAGTATCCAAAAGTACATTAAAGAACCAAGCCAGCATCACTTATACATCTTTCCTTATCAGGGCTGAACCATTCTCTCCACATTCCATTTAATTTCAAACATAATTTACCTCAATTGTGTACCAACTCTTAACACTTAAGACTCTTAAAATGTAACAACCTTCAACTCTATATTCATTATCCATACTCCCTCTCCATAATTCAATTTATAATACAGTTTCTTTAAAACAAATTCACAGTAAACTTTCTTATATTTGTACAATTCTCAAAGTCCAGCTGAAGTACAAAAATTTCTTTTCCACAAGCTCAAGCTATTTTCCAAATCCCCATAATTTTGTTAATGGTTGCATCTTCTAATTGTTTTGTCAGAATTCTGCATGCATACTTGACTATTATACCCCACTGGAGCCTTAATTTAGGAGAATAACAACAGCATCCTTCCTATTTTCAGAGACAGAGACGATCTTCACACATATTAAATAAACTGCACAGCCACTCACAAACAAACACATCCTTATTTTAACTTTGTTCCTACTAAGCCATCTACATCTATAGCTTTACCATTTTTGAATTCTTATAATATTTATGACTTCCTTTCAATCATTTATCTTCAACACTTAATTTTATACCATTCATATAAATTCTTCTCTATACCATATCTCTATCATTCGCATAGAAAACTCTAAATTACACTTCTCAGCATATCCTCGCTTTAATTCCATCCCAAAGTATTTTCTCACATTCATTTTTTAAATTACATTCATTCTCCTTACTTAGACTTTTTCATTCACTTTCTGAAATAAATATTTGTTTTCATCACATTCACTTTTGTAAAACTAAATTTTTCTCACTATGCACTTTATGGAATACCTCAATTTTTGCAGAAAACCTTCTCTTATGTGCAGTTTTATTTATCCACAGCTTCTTTTACTTCATCATCCTACCAAACACTTTTTCTTATTTCCTATTGGTGTAACACCATACACTCCTGTCGCACCCAGACCGCCCTGGTTCTGCTGATAGAGCGGTTGATACAGGAACTATTGGAGGATGGAAACCAAAATCGAAAGTTTCCCCCTTTATGATTTCCCAGAAGCCTCTGCTACCTTCTCTTTCCAAGGACTAGAAATCCTAAGAAATAGAGGCTGCTTGGAGTAAGCAGAATGCCTGCCAGGAGGTGCGGTGGAGCTGAAGAATTCCGAAATATGCTCTGCTTTTCCCATATGTTCAACCAGGAAATGTTGATTTAAATAACTGGAGGTTTTTTTTAAACTGAATGGTTTACAGCATGAGTCCTAGGACTGTCCTGTCTAACAGTAAGAAAGATGATGACCCATGAACTGACCGTCTTGGGATGGTTCTTCAGATAAAGAAGTGCCCTGTGTCAAAGAGAACACATACTTGGGCAACAGCCAAGCTCAGGAACCAAGGTTCTCTCTTTCATATTATTTATATCATGCAACTGCAACTCTGTGCTTTTTACACCTGTTTTCCAAAAAAAAAATTTAGGACTGGTCTAGTTGAAAAGAAAGAAATTGTTCCATCTATTGTTTCACAGAGCATTCATATAGGCCGTTGTTTAAGCCATTCAAACATGATCTTCATCCAGAGAACTCTGTGGCTGAATCTGGGATTGGTGCAATTACTTGATTTCTTTTTATTGCCTTGTTTTCATTTTTAAAATGAAATCAAACTGTGGTTTCTTTCCTACACCTTGTCATGTGCGTTCAATTTTTTTAATCTATCCAATTTCTTTGAGATTTCAAGTACTCCATCCATATTCATATCCAGAGAAAATAAAATTCAAAGTGCATAATGGCACTTATGCCTAACGACCTCATGCTTTGCAGGGCATTTTGCTTTGCTTGAATCAGCCAAAGACTTTTTGAGTGAAAAAGAATGGTGTTTATGTGATTTTCAGCATGGCTTGTCATAACTTGGGTGAAGCTTAGCTTTCTTTTTGCTGTATGGATGTATATAATCATTGTTAGTAATCTTTTTCATTTGTTTATTTCTATTTATCTTTTAGACTCTGGGGAAGAAAATACCACTAAATGACACATGACTAAATTCACCAATAGGGGAAGAAACCCACAAGACTTTGTTTCACTGAAAGAAGAGGGGGGGGAATCCTGAAACTGATGGTGTTTGCGAGGAATCTTGTATACTAAGCCCACCTATTCATTTCAATTCAATTTTGTAGTCTCTTTCTAATGTTTTTAAATTTAAATGTGGAAATTCAATTATGCAAAAAATAAACTTTAATTATTTTGAGTAGAAAGCTTTTATTTGCAAATAATTCATTGGTTTTTTTTATTAAGATCAATTCACATGAACAGCTACATAATTATTCCACACTGCCAGATTAACCACACTATAGTTCTGCTTCAGTCAGAAAATTCTTCAGTTCCAGTATTGAAACAAATATTCCTTTTGTGGCAGTGCTAACAACATTCAATTAATGAGAAGAGCAATGTTGTCTTATTGATGAGGTGAAGGGATATGACTATCAGGATAATTAAAATATATCTTACCAACAGTTAAAAGAAGAAGAAGCAAAGATCGGCATTCACTATTGCTGCCTAGACTTGTGGAGCAGTAATAATGCCAGTCCAATTCTGTAACATCACAGAAAATCTTCCCTGACATGTCACATTTTCCACCATGACCACTACTATAATACTATTTCAACAAATATGATAGTAGGGATTGTTATTAGAGTTTTAGAAAAACTGGCAACTAAGTGTCATCCTACTGGCGGACTACATGCTGAGTCAGCAAAGTGGCTTCCATGAGCATACCACAGTTAATTCTGAGAAAGATAAAGAATTTCCCTAAAATTACAGTTCCTATAGGCACTTGAGAACCTAATAAATCTTAAGATTATTATACACACGTCAAAACTGGTTTGGAAGAATTGCTTTGGATTTTGCATGAGTACTGATTGAGCAGTCTGACTTCTTCAGGCTTTGTATAAACCTGAAAAAAGATGCCTCTATTCTGAGAAGTCAACTCATTAAAATTAATGGGAATCCTAAGGCAGCTGTATCAGGATCACCTCAACCCCCAGGCTCCTGGGGGTTCTTTAAAAAAAATTAAACAAAAGAACAAAACAATTGGTTTGTATTAACAAAGACACAGTCATTCAAATGTGCTGCCCTACTAAATACATGAGATACCCATGGAAATGATTAAATGCAGGAAGCTAGAAACTACGAGACCATGGCTTCTAGCTGGTGACTTTGACCCAGTCCCTCAGGCTCAGAGTAGGCAGAGAACATAGTCTATCTCCGTCCAATCCTCAACAATCTTTCTACCACTGACTCTTAGTAAATATTTTGATTACAATAAGAACAACAAAGGGATTTCCATCATCTTCAAGACTTAGAAGACTGTTTTTGCTCTAAAAGATGTAAATGGCTGTAAATGTCAAGTATGATAGCATTACCCATCTCAATCACTACTGGATCTCACAATATATAAATATGCATCCATACATTCTAATTTAAACAGATAAATGAGGAAGATGTTTTAAGACACAGAAAGGTCTAATTGTGACAAAGTGCCAAATGAAGAATGTTCTCTAAATCTCACTGGCACACATTGGTAAAAATAAAATTACACTGCAGCATTTCCCACTAAATTCACATAGAAGTACAAACATTTTTAAAGGTATTTAAGTCCAGTGCAATCAAGATAATATATGGATTTCATTAACATAGAAAGTTAACAGAGATGCCAGCAGTAATATAATATTGTAAAATAAAATGTCAATATAATAAGATTATACTGTTATAAGTTAAAATTCTCATCTCAGTATTCCTGGAAAATAGTCTTAATGGAATTCAGTTTGATACAAATCATGGTACCTTCCAATATAAAAGGAATGAATTTCATATTAAGAACATCTACTTTGTTTTCTTGTACTCATAGGTGAACAAACAAATGTCTAGATAATTAAATTATTTTTTGCTACTTCAGAGGAGGGGGTGTTGGTTCATTTTCTAACTTATTCCAAACTTTGATTTATTAACGTTTTGCTTGTGTTTCATAACAGCACCAGATCAGTTTTCTTAGGTTCTTTGTCATGGTGATTCAGTCATGCTTTCTTGTTGTCATGGCGGCAGTGTTCTGTCGGAAGTCACAGAGTCTGCAAGCAAGTTTGCTTTTTATTCATTACTTGAGCGCATAAACTAAGATTATAAGAAGCAACAGTCTATTTTCAGTTTCCTGTTCTTCTATACCAAATTTTAGGTTCACACTTTCTGAGAAAGAAAGAAAAAATCACATAAAAAACTATTCTTCGTTGACCAGATAATCCTAACTGAACATAATGAATGCAAGTTTTTAATTGCCCACCAGAAGATATTCCTGGAATTGCAAACAATGACATTCAAATAAAATGCTCTCTTTTGGAGAGCTGAAAGAGAGACTTGCTTTTGAAACAAGCTGCATTCCTTATTGTTGTTCTGCTGGTGGCTGGCACCCAATCAAAATGTTTGGTTTCTGAGTTCATGGAAAAACTGATGCCCACATAGCATCCAGAAAACCTATCACAGACATGCCATTTGGTTAGCCTGATAAGCTGGGAGGAGAAGCAAACAGTTTTGCTCTCTCATAAATGACAAGTGGGAACCTGAGTGATAAGAACAAGAATCCATTTTAGAAACACTGGACTATATTTTTAAGATACCTATCATGAGAATGCATTTCACAGGAAAATGGAAATGTTATGATCTTTCAAATATGAATAATAGTGGGATGACTAACTTCACAAGAAGTTCCAACTATGGATCTAGTGTTCTCTGAGGCATTATTTTTCAACAGGGTGACATCCAATTGCATCTGTTGATTATCAGAGCAATCTCAACAGTAGAGTGAGTGTCCCTTGATGAACATCCTGTGCTCTTCTGGAGAAATTGGATACTGCAGATGTCAACCTTCTCCAACTAGGACTCAACAATAAATTGCTGACTAATGCTTCATCCATAGCTCAACTTTCCAGCTTGTCTTGGCAAAAGATTATCAGGCTTTACTTGGCTAGGTTAATATCTTTACTGCAGATGAGAATTAAACCAGTGTAAAAATGTGTCCTCAAGGGTTTAAATTCAAGCCTTCCTTTTCCCACTATTCTGAATTAATGGATACTTGGTACAGGTCTTGATGATCTTGAAGCCAAGCCATCGTTGTATGTTTATACAATGGCCATCACTGGTCTGGCAGCTACTTGTTCCCATCTTCTCTGTTTTAGTCATATAGCAGAAAATGAAGAAAAGATCTTGATCTGGAGGATAGATACTTCAGTTATGGAATACTTTTAAGGAGAGATGTTTTTAAAGAAACCAAGTGTTATATTGCTCTAAATTTTACATAGAAAATTACAATTATTTCATCTTTAGCTACAATCTAGTGCAGCCTTCCTAAATCTGGTACCCTTCAGATTTACAATTTAAAGAATTTTGAGTTCAAATTGTGTATCTTTTGGCCATATTAGCTGAGAATTCTTGGATTTTATTCCAAACAGATTTTGGAAACCAGCTTTAACTTAATTCCTGTTCTGTAAGGGATTCTATACCAGAGCTGCTTGTGCCATTAAACACTGGGTTACTGCCAGAAGCTCCATTGGGTCACCAATCTTCAGTGTTGTAGTAGAACAAATCAAAAGATCATTCATTTAATTTCAGAAGTTATCCAAATTATCCTGCTATAACTAAGAGCCTTGCCAATAAGAAATAGTATATATATTTTTAGTGTGAGATGCATAGTTGACTTCGGCAATTCCATGAGTTCTACATCTTCAGTCTTCTTGTGGATATGTACTTTACCTAGAAATCTAGCTTCAGCCTTCTCTATATCAAGCATAATTATGTACAATTTGTGTATATTGCATTGCATCCAAGGGAATCTTTATGGGGCTACATGGTTATTTGGAACAAAGTTAAGGACAGTCTTATGAAAGAGTGAAATGATTTCTCCAATATTTTAAAATGGGGTCCATATTTTTCAGGGATTGTTGCAGAAGGCAGAAATGGGCCTTCAGTTCTCTACTTTTAAATCAGAGAAGGCACCCACTGAGTCAGGACTGACTTCTGTCAGTGTCTCCTTAAGGACAACCATTGCTTCCAGTCCATGAACTGAGCAAAAAATATATTTCTTATCTCTTTAACTTTCTCTTTAATAAGCTAAGGTAAGTGTGGTTGTCACTGCAGTTGTAAAAGGGTGTCATGCCAAAACAAAGATGCGTTACTAGAAAGAGCAAAAGAAACACGATCCATTTCCCCCCTCACTTCCCACCTGAATATAACAGGATTCCTACCAAGCCAGAATGGAAATTGGAGACTTTCATCCCCAATCTGACATGAAAGGTTTTGCTTGTTCTGAGGATGGTGATCTGAATGCATGATCAGACCATGTGTGGCCGGGTGCCACAGAACACTAATCAAAAACTGATCTCACAGGTTTCGTCAACAGGGTTCTCTGCAAATGATACCACAGCCGCCTTTTAAGACTTCCACTACATTCTAGAATTCCAAATAAATGTTGCTGCTTTTGTGGCTTGGCACAATCCAGAAATGATTTTAAAAATGAGGATCTTTTCAAGATTCCCCCTAGAGGCCCTCAAATAAAGGGACCTGGCCACCAGTCCTTTTTTTTTTCCTTCCCAGGTATGCATGCTAAATTGCTTCTTGTTAGTTAATGAGTTGCATTTCCCACGCTTTGGTTACTCAAAGATCACAGCAATCTCAAATCATCTCCTTTCAGTCAGCTCCTGCTCTAATTAGCATTCTTCTTAACAGGAAAATGTGTTACTTTTCCCTAACAACTGATTTATCCCACTTTTATCATTGCCATTAATCTTTGTTTTCCTTTATCTCGAAAGTGGTAGCATCTAATAATATGGAGCTAGAGGCATAAAGGCTAAAGGCATAGTGCTATAATTATTTGTTGGTTTATGCCCTGTGGAACTGTGTCTTTTCTATTGCAGCTTCACCCTTAAAATCCAAGTCTAAACCTGTTGATTTAGAAGTGACCTCTGAGTCGATGAGACATGAGTCCTTAGTGTATGTATATATATATACATATAACAATCATCAAGGCTGTTAAAATCTGATTCTCCCACAGAGGCCCTTTCAGAATGTCGGATTAAAGCTCCCATTTTCCTCATCTGAAAAAGGCTCTCTAGGTTTGGAATATGTCAAACAGCAGTCAAACACACCTAGAGCCATTGAACTGTGAAGGCTATTAGAAAGTGACAATGCTTGGCTAGAAACCAGGAGACTGTGAGTTCTAGTTCCACCTTAGGAAGAAAGCTCTCTCTCTCTCTCTCTCTCTCTCTCTCTCCCCCCCCCCCCCTAGGAAAGAGACAAGGGCAAATCATTTCTGAAATCTTGCCA
>JANHFO010001251.1:54404-66263 GCA_032468095.1 Pareas carinatus | reverse complement strand
CTGGGAATTGAACTCTGGAAGTCTCACATCCCAGGCAGATGCACTGACCACCAAGCCAGGAGTTCTCTTCCTGTGTAACATGATTTAAATATATATATGTAACATGATTTAAATAAGCTGTCATCTTCTTCCAGGGCTTTTCAGAATCACCCGATTTTGAGTTTGAATATGCAGATGCCGACAAGTGGACTGCTGAACTCTCAGGTAAAAGGAGGAATTGCTTGAGTGCCTTTACTTATGTCTGACAGTTTCCTTTCAGTGACCTATATAACACAAAAGTCAAACCAGTTGCTATAATTTGTAGGGCTCAATAGGCTTCAGATTCAAAGTGATAGGCATGCCTGTAAGCAGCTGTCAGCAACTGGGTAAACCAAGCATTATTTCCTGAATGTGGTGACTGACAGGGGCAGCAGGAATGTGATTGTCCCCTCCTTTGAACCTGAAATGAAATGCAGCCTATTAATTTCCATTTCCAGTTTCATATTATTAGTTATTTTGCATAATTTTTATGAGGACTGATTTATGAAGCTTTGGTGAAGAAGTAGCATTCACATGAAAGTTTTCATTTGTCATTTCTTTTGTACAGGTAATCCTCAGCTTACAACTGGTTTAATGACCACTCAAAGTTACGACAGAATTTTTAAAAAAGCTACTTACATCCCATCTTCAAAGTTATGACTGCTGCATCTGCCATGGTCACATAATGACACTTTGGGCACTTGACAATCTGCTTGCATTTATGACCGATTGCAGCATTCCCTGGTCACATGGCTGTGATCTGCACGATTTTTGCCATTTTCTAGCAAAAATAAATCCATTAAATATGCTAGATTTGCATAATGACTGCATGGTTCACTTGACAACTAATTCACTTAATGACCATGGTGACTAGTTTTACAACTGTTGTAAAACCAGTTGTAAAATTGGTGTCTTGATGAACAGCTATAACAGCTACAATCGTAGTTCCTGGCTTCTTTGTGATTGTAAGTCAAGGACTCCTGTATGATTTAAGTTGCACAAACTGTCAAGTTCCTTAACTGCAAAGCACAATCAAGGAAACTAGACTCACACCAATGACTTATCTCACTACATTGGCCTGTCCAACTGAGGCAGGAGGAAAGGTATATTGCAGAACCCATTGGTTAATTAATTTCGACTGGCAGAGTCTAAGAACCCTTTCTGTCCCCAGCCTATAGAATATTCTCCCCTTCCCCCCGAGTCCCTCCTCAGGGAAATGAACTGTTCAAAAATGTGAAAAATAAATATTATTTAATGCTAGAAATAAGGAATTCTAGAGTACAGGATCTTGAGAAATAAGCTTTATGAAAGAATCCATTAAGATGTGGGCAGAAATCTTTTTACAGAATTTAAATCTCTTTTTTCCAGAATGTTTGCTTCATGTACTGAATCCACTTATTTGATGGTTTATGTTTAGGAATTCTTTTCTTTGTTTTTCAACTTCAGCAAAGTCTCAGAGTCACCACTGCTCAATGTTTCTGCTTCTCAATATTAGTCAGCTTTCTAAATAGTCAATTTGCCAATATTCTGTGATATCCTGTTAATTGCTGGTAGGAGATTGTCTGATCATCTGAACTGGTTCCTCTTTAACCCCAACATCAGCTATCATGCTGTTTGGAGGATCCCTCATAACTTCATTAAGATTCTCTTCTTCCCATAAGAAAAAAATTCTATCATACTATCTTGAATCTAGTCTTACTTTATAGTACTTCCATAAAAGGGAAATATGATATCTTGAGACATAATACATAAGCAGTACATAGTTGAGAATTGGATCTGAATATCTAAACTATTTATTAAAGTTTGGCTGTTTACCAACATGTGAAGCCATTGCTTAAAATCTGTTTTCAAATCATGCTTTGTGTAAACTATAGTGAATTAACATCTTCTTTTCTTGCCTGCTTGCTTGTAAAGTGTTGAGCAGAGTTCTCTGAGATGATGCACCCTATCAGAGTCCAATTAAGCTTGGTAAAACTAAATTTTGACAGCAGTTCAAGATGGCAAATTACCTTTCAAAGTTAAACTCTTAAAATGGATGATAGACTTGATATAAAATGAACTGCCAAGCATCCATTCTGTGTGAAATAAATGTCTAATATTATAAAGTAATGTGTTTCTGTTCTCTCTTTGCAGAATTGTATAGTTATACTGAAGGTCCTGAATTCCAACTTAATAGAAAATGCTTTGAGGAAGATTTTAAGCTGCACAGTAAGACTAATTGCCACTTTTTTCTTGGAATTTCTTGTAGATTTAAGTCTGTATATGCTGTATTTAAAATGGGATTAGGTTGATTATTTTAATGTCAAGGATATTTTTATTTGTTTTTGTGAATTTTTCATTTAATTTTAACAAAACCAACAAAACCTTAATACATTTGTGTTTTAAATAAATCATAAAATGCTCCAAGACTTGAGGAATGCAGTGAGTTATATGTAGATAAATAAAATGCCCGTATTTTTTGGAATGCCATCATGTTCGTAATTGTGTGTGTGTGTATAAGGGATTGGCATTCTTGAAACTGTTATCAACCACTAATTCATTTTGTGCGATCTAAGGTGGGATAGAAGTTTATTGTTTGGTTTTGATTTGATTTTAAAACTTGGCAATAATATGGCGTATTTACTCATTTATTCATTAACCTGTAGATAATGTCAAATTAGATCAGTTCAGATATTTGCTAGCTTCTGGCCATGTTTACATATTATAAAAACAGCTAAATTTTGTTGATAGTTCCAAAAATAGTCTAGCCCAAGGGTTAGCAATTTGACACCCATGACATTAGATCTTGTAATACCATAAAATAAAGTCTGAAGCTGTCCAAAATAAAAATAATTTCATTAATTACAAATCGCCAGAATCTTGTAAGGTCACAAAATCTCATTATAAATAAAATGTCACAGCATTTCATTAATGTTACATAAGCTTTTGACTACAACAACATTTTAAAGTTCATTGCACAAGATTGTTTTTTTATTGCCGCAAATAAATATTACCTTTTTTGAAGAAAGGAATTAAAGCTGTGCTATAATTTCAAATAACTTGTATTTCTAGTGTTGGATAAAAAGTGGACAGAACTGGACACTAAGCAACATCGTACTCATGCCATGAGACTTCTTGATGGCCTTGAAGTCACAGCTCGGGAGAAAAGGCTCAGGGTAGCTCGAGCCATCCTCTATGTTGCACAAGGTATGCCTGATTCTTTCAGAGAAACTGCTTAGTCTTAAATACCTACTAATTATATTTTAATAGAATTTTTTTCACACCAGTCCTCTCCTTTCAATAATAACAAAGAAATGCTAACAAAACAAAATGTATTGGTATTTACCCTAAATACAAAAGAATTTTTATTTCTATTCAGCATGGTAACTGAATTACTGGACCATTTATTCTTATTCACAGATGTTAGAACCGGATTCTAGAAATACAATCATAAAACAAAAGTATTGAAAGTTGTCTTTGTGCTTCAACTTCGGGTACAAAAAGACTCTTTAATTTTTTATGTAAAACTTTCTGATTTTAGTTAGTTATATAATAATTAATATAGATATACTATCTTGCTTTAATCCCAACATAGGTTCATCTATATATTGACCATGGGAAGTCAATATAATGAAAACTTCTCAAACCTCATGTTTTATTATCTAGTTCTATGCCATTATCCAGTTTGGTCCTAGAAATGATTTGAAATGACTGTGATGGCAGATACTTTGGAAAAATTGATACCATAGCTTCTGCCGTAACATTATTTTACATTGCTTTTATTTGAATGTTGCCACTTCTCTGTTCCTCAGCGTCATCTAACAAGGGTAATCTTTCCTGAAATGAATCATTTCTGTATTTCAGGCACATTTGATGAGTGTAGTTCAGAAGCTGAAGTACAGTTTTGGATGCGATACAACATTTTTCTTCTGCTTGAAGTCGGGACATTTAATGCTTTGGTGGAGCTTTTGAACATGGAAATTGAGTGAGTTTCATGTTTATTTTTATTTATTTTTTATTTTATTTAAATTTTTATACCGCCCTTCTCCCGAAGGACTCAGGGCGGTGTACAGTCAAGAATAAAACACTAAACTTGAATACAATATTTAAAAACCATTTAAAAGAATTAAATATATTGGCCGAATTAAAAATGTACATTTAAAAAATTTAAAATTTAAAACCGAATTAAAATATAGAAGAGGGATCAGGACAACCAGGCTTGGGTAAATAAAAACGTCTTTAGAGCCCGACGGAAGACCTGGAGATCTGTAATGGTCCGTATTTCCGGAGGAAGTTCGTTCCACAGGGCTGGAGCTGCCACAGAGAAGGCTCTCACCCTGGGGTCACCAGCCGACATTGTCTGGCCGATGGCACCCTGATGAGGCCCTCTCTGTGGGAGCGTACTGGCCTGTGGGAGATATTAGCTGGTAGTAGGCGATTTTAATAATCCTAAAATGCAGTTGCTGCATTTTATGTCTTTATAACTAGCTCTCTAGACATTTTTTCATAGTGGATTAAAATTGAGAAAATTCATCAAAAAATAGAGAGGTTTTATGTGAACAAAGGGGTAGGCAGCATCAATGAGAATGCATTTCGCAAGTTACAGGTTCAGTTCAAGTTCAGTGTAAGAAAGCAAATTGTTTGAGGGTGATTCCTAGTATAAGTCTAAATGTTCTAAATGTGAATAAAATATACTGACAGAAGGTATTGATAAAACAGTATTTGTGCACCAAATATTTTGTTTTCTTTTTTTTAATTCTGCAGTCTCACCAGTGATAATTAAGGAATGGGCTGCCTACAAAGGAAAGTCTCCCCAGACTCCCGAGTTAGTAGAAGCTCTTGCATTTAGGGAATGGACTTGCCCCAATTTGAAGAAGCTTTGGTTGGGGAAAGCAGTAGAGGACAAGAATCGACGAATGAGGGCATTCTTGGCCTGTATGAGGTCAGACACACCAGCAATGCTAAATCCAGCTAATGTGCCCACTCACCTAATGGTGCTCTGTTGTGTATTAAGGTGAGTATATCATTGATTAATGTTAGCATATGGTAAAAATTCCTTTTGATAATCATGCATATATGTAATTATGTAAGAGTGTTATTGTTTTATTGATAAAACCTTTCATGTGACTTAGAGCAGTGGTCGCCAACTTGTGGGCCCTGGCCCAGTAATGGGCCGCCATAAGATCTAGGTGGGCCCCCAGAGGTCAGCTTGACCGCCAGGAACACCCTGTGTTTGGCCAGCGCGGCACCTGAAGATCGACCAACGCCTTCAGGCGACCTGCGGATCAATCTTTGGGCACCCGCAGGCCGAATTATAGGCTTCCAGGTGCCTTGCGGATACCCAGAGATTGATCCGTGGGTTGGCCGGAGGGCTGAAGATCGGCCCGTGGGCCGAATTACAGGCTTCCAGGCGCCCTGTGGGCCAGAAGTCTCTGGGCTTCCCGCGGATCGATCTCTGAGCATCTGTGTGGTGCCCAGAAACCTATAATTCACCGGTAAGATCCCACAGAGCTGGTCTCCTCCAGGTCCCGTCATCTAAACAATGCCGGATGGCGGACCCACGGGGGAGGGCCTTCTCTATGGCTGCCCCAGCTCTCTGGAACCAGTTACCTCCTGAGATCCGGACCATCATCACCCCATTAGTCTTCCAAAAAGCTCTGAAGACCTGATTGTTCCGGAAGGCTTGGGACGACTGAATCTCACTTGCGAGTTGGTGAGATTCAGCTATGAATGTTGTGAATGTGCCATGAGCCTTTTAACGCCTTCTCACTTCTGGGACATTTTTTAGAATGTATTTCTTGTTTTTTATATGTTTTTATATGCTGTGAGCCCCCCTGAGTCTTCGGAGAGGGGCGGCATACAAATTGTATAAATAAATAAATAAATTCGGCTCATGGGTGCCCAGAGATCGATCCACGGGTCGTCCAGAGGGCTGAAGATCGGCCCATGGGCCGATGCCTGAAGGTCCGTAGATTGACCTGCACAGCAATGACGCACAGAGCTTGGCCGAGCTGGCAAGCAAGTGAGTAGTAAGGAGTGGAGCGCCAGACCTGTTTGTCTGTCTTCCTTCTCTCTCTCTCGCTCTCTCTCTCTCTCTCTCTCTCTCTCTCTCTCTCTCTCTCATTCTGTCTGTCTTTGTCTCTCATTCTTTCTCTTTCTCTCACTGTCTCTCATTCTGTATCTCTTTCTCTCATTCTATCTTTCTCATTTTTCATCTTTCTCTCAATCTCCATTTGTTATAGTTTTTGTTATAATGAAATAAGCTTTTTAAATTGTTATATTAAATCGGTGGCTTTTATATTAATAAAAAAGAAGTTCTCTGACTATTATTTTACAAATGTATGTACCTTTTTTAAGAAAATCATATTGCTGGGCCTCGGGATTTCAAATTGTGAATTTGGTGATCCCCGAGGTCAAAAAGGTTGGCGACCACTGACTTAGAGCATAAATAACTCATAGAACTGACATTTTTCTCTAGACTAAACACAAAGCAAATTAAGACTCAAAAGTTTGTTCATTCAGTTTACTTTACAAAACAATTGAAAGAATTACATTGAAAGACCTGTTGGGTTGGAGAAGGCAACAAAGCATCATTTCTTTTGCTAAGGACAATGAAATAAACAAAGAGAATAATTTTAGGGATGTAATCCATTCAAATATTGGGCTATAGGTTGAAAATAGGCCGGATGAATAAATAGAACAGTTATGGAACCAATCTTAAGATTCTTAGGGTGAACAGTTCTTGATTTTTAGTCATATTGGTTTGATACTAGCACTGAAAATCTTATCTACTATTATGTTCTTAGTTTAGTTCCAGTTCTAAACCTCTTCTGCCATAATTTGTTAGATTAATTTAAATATTTAATTAGATTAATTTTAAAATTCACTGGTTTTTTTTAATTATCACAGGAAGGGTACATAGGATCCAGAACGTAAAAAAACAACAAAAATTCTAAACCTTTATTAAAATATATTCTATAGAAGTACTTTCTATTCAAAATAATGTCCTTAAGTTTTAGTGTTGCAAAATCATGAATTGAATTCAGAATACATCTCACACAAATTAAAGGCCTTCTTTCTATTTTATTGAAAGAAAGAAAAACTCCATTGATTATCTCTGGTACCACTTCTCTGTTCTCGATTATGCCATGGAGCAATTTTTGAGTTTTCTGCCTTTTCTTCTCATAGGCTTAATTTTCCACATCAATTGTTTGGATCCATTTCGGCTGTAATTACAGTGCTTTAATTAATGTAACCTTATTTAAACATTGTATACAAACATCAAAAGTATTACAGCTTTTCAGAAATGGTTTACCCAAGGTTTTTTGTCTTTGTAGATATATGGTGCAGTGGCCTGGAGTTCGAATACTTCGTCGCCAAGAACTTGATGCTTTCTTGGCTCAAGCTTTATCTCCAAAACTCTATGAACCTGACCAACTGCAGGAACTAAAGGTGACTTCTGAAGTTGGCCTTTGTGGACCATTTAATTCTTATTAATTCAGGCGCTTTGCAAAGCAATATCATTTTCTTTTGTCAGTTTTTTCTATTTTCATCCACTTGTTCATCAAAATAGTATGTAGGAAGAGTTTCTGCCTTCAACACCAGCTCACTATTAACTTGCAGATCATGAAATCTGCTTCAATTTTCAAAGAAATGTGCTGGTTTTTTGCTTTTCTTTATCTGATACTGTATTCATTTTTGTTTTATATCAATGGCTTTCAGACGTCTAACCTTTAAATCATCACTTTCATTTCATTTCATCTTTTCCTAAAGAATACCTGCATGTCTTCACAAGTTTCCACCTCCACCTATGTACTCCTAAATAAGTAATATCGGATAAATTGTTACTTAGGCATATTGATCATGATCACCAGTAGACAATAAAGTAATGGGATGAGTAGAATTAAATCCTATTACCAATTTTCATTTTCGTTTGAATTTCTTCATTTAAAATTAATATTATTAAAATGATAATTTTAGAATTCATTCATGGCCTTGTTCAGATAGATTAAGCATCCATTTTCAGTAAAGTATTTATTGATGGATGCATGGTAGATAATTGAAAGTTCTTGTTGCATTTAAAACTATTGTTTAATTACTTGATCACCTAAGTATTAATGATATCTCCAAGACATTATTTTTCAAAACTCCTAGAAAAACACCATTTTGTTTTAGATGTATTAATGTGGCTTGCTTTAAAGTCCCTGCATCACTTTGTAATGAAAGTTTTAATAACAAGTTAATTTTTAATTCGTCTCCCTACTTTGTCAACAACCAGATACAATTACTTAATGGAAATGACATCCATAATTAAGAACTGTAAATAAATATGTCATAGGCTAAAGGATCTGTACAGGGGTATGTGTACACCCTTTATTAAAAATATCTAAATTTTAAGCAAAAGCTTGAAGTACAAGTATTTGGCACTTTCGGCTGGAAATATCTGCATTTCCTCCACTGAAATAGGGCAGCAGAGATGAGAGAATTCCACCCTGTACTTCATCCAATTTTGAGTGGATTTATTCAAATTAGTATTGTTCAGTCAGTTTCTTAAAAGATTATTTGAATTGGTCTCTCTTACCAAGGAACCCAAATACTCTTGTTCCCATGTTGTGGAAACCATTGATATCATTTTTCATTCCCAAGGTTATTCTGGAAAGTCTCATATAAGACATAATAAATGTATAATTTCAAAAGATTCTCAAATTTAGCAAACAATAACATTCAAATTATTCAGCAGAAAGAGTTTGTGATTTTTTTTTTGTTAAACTGAACTTTTTGATGAAGATTTTGTCCCATCTATATAGGTAATTTTTGTTTTTGCTTGTCTTGCTTCTTTCTGTAGAACTTCCCTTTCCTCCCCTTCCCCACTTTTCTGTCTTTTTCTCAGCAACCGCTCACTGCTTTCCTGCTAACAACTTGTACTTCCTTAGGGAGGCCTACCTCACACCATGGCTCTATCGTCTGATATAGGCTAGAGTTGAAGACAGGATGCTGGGCTAAATTGATCATTGGCCAGACCCAGTAAGGCAGTATTTGTATTCTGAATGTAAATTACCCCAGTTAAATCAGTATGAGCTTAGAATTACAGGTGAGTGACTTGGAAAAGAACCATACTGGATGACAGTAAATCTCAAATTTTGTCCAACAATAAAAGGCTGAATTCATCTTGTTGACTTGTACTTTCATTTTCAAAATTCAAGCATGTAGAATAATTATGTATACACAGTCTATTTTATTAGCAAGTTAGGTTTGACAGAAATAAAATAGTTTTTTTCAGTCAACAGTAATGCATGCTATATAATATTTATGGCATGCTTTGCACATCATATAGGACTTCATTTTCATAATGCTACTGTATTTATTGCAGTTATGACACTGTCACTATAAGTTTGTATAGGACACATTGGAAGTACCTTGAGAATCTGATCTAACTGCTCTTGTTCTGTAAACTCATCCCTGACATACATAAATCTACATTTAAGAATGTGAATGCTCTGACCTAATCAGTTGTTCCCTAGGATCCTTCAAATGTATTAAACTTCAACTCTTTGTATTTCCTAGATCGCATGGTCAGTGACTATGCTGGTTAGGATGTGAGGATGTTGAAATCTAAAACTTTGATATCATCTAGTTACTGTCTAGTTTCAAAACATAGGCTGCTATTGATGGATTGTTGTACCAATGTAAATGGAATTAACATTTGACAGGTGGACTCGAAATCCACACCTGTGGCAATGGAAGAGTCTTTGGAAACCTTTGATAATGGAAGGTGAAAGGATCTGATTGTTACTAGTCTCCTGCTTCCCAAAGCTACTTCCCATTCTGCACAAATACTTCAGTGTGTGTTTCCAGAGCTACAGCAATGCAAAGAATGGACAAAATATTTCCTTCTCTTTCCAAGAGCAAAACATGATAATACACTTGTGGGTTCAGTCCTGTAAATACTGTATATCAGAGATAGTTATGGTACTCATAGCTACCAATGTGTTTGTGGATATCTTCCTATCTTTAATTTTGAGAGGATTCCTTTCATTTTAAAGAAATGAAAGCTCCAGGTTTAGCTTAATTTTTATTTAGGATCATATCTCTTCTCCTAGACATTCTTAGAAAATAACAATGGCAGGCAAATATAGTTCCATGCTCAATTTAGATGTGTATCTTCCTGCTACCCAAAGCTAAAAGGATTTTGCAGACCATACTGTTTGAGAGAGATTTTTGTTTCTGGTTAGGCAAGCCCTCTTATAGTGGCAGCCATTTTGTAATTAGACAAATCTTCACCTTTGGCACCAATTTTATAAATAAGAAAGCCTCTACTCATGGCAGTCATTTTTAGAGTACATGCAGCAAAATTTCAAAAATCAAACATCCCCTGACCAACCTGAAAAGCTTGCTTACCCCTGCAATGACTATCAGAATTTTTTCACATATAAAATAGTTCTATGCTGTTTTCTCCATTTAGAAAATCCAGTCATTTCTTGGGGACTCTGAACAGTGGATCGATCATCCATCAGTTATACTAAGTGACAGCTCCTCTGGTTTTTAACTGAGAAAAGAAAAGAAATAATTGGGCTTGGTTACAAAGCTATCCCAATTTTTTTTAATAATAGCAGTCTTGTTAAAAAAAAATGTGGAGACATGCATTATGTTCATTAATGTTGCTAAATATTGTACTTAAGATAACAAAAAGGATATGCCTAAACTTTTACTACAAATATTTTCTATTCTATTAGTTGGATAGTGATTTGCATCATTAATTTCCATTATATGTCTGTTCAAGCCTTTTCTACAATGAAATCAATTTATTTTTTTCTTGCCTACTAAGGCTTTCTTGCATTTTCCCCTGCCGTTGGAATATTTTCTTATTCTAGCTTTATCATGGTAGCAGTGCTATAGCTAAACTAATCAAATCACACCACTGTTCAGGATTGTCAGTAATTGGGACAGATTTTATTCTTTCGAAAGAGGCAGGAGACATACTATATCCAATAACTAAGCCAAGCATAGGTGACTTTCATATCTACAAACTGCAGTTACCATCTGGGGAAGATCAAGTGCTGCAGAGAACCACATTGCAGACATGAGTGGATCTTGTGGGGATTTTTTTTTTGAACTCTTAATTTGTCTACTGTATGCAATTAGGGTTGTCTTTTAGTTTTTATGTTTCAAGACATTATTTTTCAATTGTGATGATGAAAGTGGGCCTGGGTGGGTACAAAAAGTTTGGTGCAGCCCTGATACTGCAGACTGTCTAAATAACTTAGGGCTTCTTTTTTGAAGAGGGAGGGACAACATCTCTTCTTAAAGTCAGTCTTGTGCAAAATTGGCAAAAGAGGGAGGCAGAAGCTAAGCTTGGCATCCTAATAACATGCATTGATATTTTAGATGTCTGGGCAAATGTCTCTTTTGTAATGGGCTTGTGATAGAAGAAAGTAAGAGGCTCTGTTAAGTCAGGTGTAACTCAATAGACCCATCCATGTATTTCTTTTGGCAATACTCAAATGCCATAATGTCTTCCATAATAGTTTTTCCCACCTTATAGCTCTGGTGTAATTTTCCTAGTGATTCTCTATCTAGGTACTAACCAATTTGATTATGCTTAGCTTTGAGTGAGGTGTGAAGATGAGTCGTAGTTGGCTAAATGCTGTGAATACTAATATACGATTTCCAAATTCACTTTCCCTCACAAATTTATGTGGTATTTCCC
The DNA here is from genome assembly GCA_032468095.1 of Pareas carinatus. Taxonomy (NCBI): domain Eukaryota; kingdom Metazoa; phylum Chordata; class Lepidosauria; order Squamata; family Pareidae; genus Pareas; species Pareas carinatus. Next base: position 54,559 of record JANHFO010001251.1, on the reverse strand, counting down.
ACTAATATACAGAGAATAGCTAAGTGAATGGTATAATTCATGAGCTGTTTCAACAGACTTCTAAACAAAAGTAACTGCTTAATAGCAGTGACTGCAGAAAGTCATGCCTATATCTTTTTTAGAGCATTATTTAAATCTATTTTAACACATTGTCT
>JANHFO010001251.1:36652-49718 GCA_032468095.1 Pareas carinatus | reverse complement strand
CTCTGCCGCGCAGAATCAGCTGTAGCCAAGGGCGTCGATTCTGCGCGCCAGAGTGTGGACAACACCGCAGGCTAGCTAGCCGACTTCACACCAAGCCATGTGTGTGCAGGGCTGCCTCTGCCATCCCCAGGAGCAGCAACTTTCTTGGGTTGAGAGACTCAGGTGAGAGTGGCATGCCCAGAAGAGAGAAGGAGGAGGTGAGAGGAGGGAATATAAAAGAAGGCGGTTTTGACAGAAGAGGAAGAGAAATAAAAGACGGCAAGAGGGAAAAAGGGAGGAGAAGAGATGGTGGGGTTTTGTTTTTGCTTTGTCTGGTACTAGTGGTACTCAAATATTGTGTCCTAAAAGTGGTGCAATCTGTGAAAAGGTTGAAAATCCTGTTCTGGAGAATGCAGATTCTTAGTCCACACCCCTGTAAGCGAGGCCTGGCTTGTCACATACAGAGTAGATCACATCAGCCCCTCTCTTTTGGATATAGAAAAGGGAAAGTTTCTTTGAAAAATGAGCACAGAAGCTCAGCAAAGAACATGGCATCCTGTGTTCTTAGACTTAACTTCTGATTAAAGTTGGAATCTCCAAGAAGCTGGACAAGACCAAAAATTGAAACGGAAGGCTATCTACGGTACTTCAGGAATTTTTCTGTTTCTATGGAAATAGGTTAATATATGTGACAAGGAATTTGTGCTAGGTTTTTTTGTTAATTTATAATCCAACATGCATATTTTAAGGTAGTTTTATGTAAATACTTTTTTTCTTTATGGTTGTGTAGTTATCTGTAATATTTAGGCAAAGACTTCTTCATCTATAGTAGACCACCACTTTGTGTTCTCTCGAGAAGATTAATCGTGACTGTTATATGCTACAGGGTTATGGTTAGGAGGAAAAATAATTGTAACTTTTGGATTTTGACTTTTAACTGTAAGAAAGGCAGTACAGGGAATAAAAACTTTATCTCTCACAACATACCAGACTAGATGGGGGTACCAAAGTTTGGTACTCCCCAAAAGATAGTGGTTGGCATCGGAAACAAGCCACTATTTCAAAGAAGGTATACAAAATTTGTAAATATTGTTAAAGTTCAATGTTAAATTTTTATGTTTTCTGTACACCGCCCTGAGTCCTTCGGGAGAAGGGCAGTATATAACTCTAAATAAATAAATAAAAAATAAACAAACAAAATATGGGGTTATGATATGAAGAGCCTCTGAGATTGAAGGTTAGTACATCTTGCTTTTTAATCCCTGCAATGAAACATTGCAGTGAGCTCTATGTGAGGCTGACCATGAAAAGCATTTGGGAGCTTCAGCTGTTGTGGAATTCAGAGACATGGGCAGTTAGATATGCCTGTTGTTCAGTGCATGGGACACCACAAAGTTCATAGGCTTCTAAAATGTATCTTGGTGCAATTCCACATGCTGGTATTCACTTTCATAGCTTGGAGCCAGGAAACCTACAGGACCATCTTTGTCCAGTTGTTTCTCCCCATCCTGTCTGATCGGGGGGAGGGGGAGGGGACTGTTCACAGTCTCCGTCTGCTAAGGCATGGTGTATAACACAACTCAGGTGGAGAGCCTTTTCTGCTGTAGCATCTGTCCTCTAGAATGCCATTTCTTCAGAGAAAAATTATCCTGACCCTACTGGCCTTCAAGGCCTTGGGAATTCAGTTCTATGTCAAGACTGGGGCACTAAGTGGGTGACAGTCCCATTTCTGATTGTGTTGATTATATGATCTTTTTTTTAAAAAAAAATCTTCACTGCTATGTGATACTTTGTATGTAGTTTTATTATTGTTCACTGACCACTTGCATATTTGAGATGTGCAGCCATGTAAATCTAATAAATGAAAGTGCATTGCACTATAATTAGGAAATTAATGCTACAATAATTAGAAAATTAACCCTACCACAGATAGAAAAATATAGGAACACTAGGGTGAAATTGTAAAAATGGAGTGGCAATTAAGAATCAATAAAGAAGTTCAATTGAATTTATTCAGAGAAAGTTTCTTCAACTCGGAACGTACAGTTAAGGTTTATTAAGAACATGTTCTAGCAATGAGCATAATTTTATTCCAGTATAAATTATATTACCAATGATGATTTTAATAAACATAAACTTACTAAGTAAGCTAATAACTTACTTTTACTAAGCTAATTAGTAATGTAAGGAGAAGAAATATCACAGAGAGAATTCATTCCATTAAAATAATATTATAGTTGCTTTCTGAAAATAAGAAAAACAACTCTCTTTTTGGTTATGCACGGGGAAATTGAGTTCTGCTGTGTTTCCAGACAAATTCGTGAAATTTAAATCTGTTTACCTTTTTCTGGTTCTATAAAGACGTCCTAGAGGAATTATTTCCACACCAGTGATAAGAACATTTGGCCGAGGAGGAAGATACTATGGGAGAGCTTATAAGAACCAGGGAACTATTCAGGTAATAGAAACAAAATCAGGGTCAGCACTTTTTGTTAATGTACATAGGTTAATATTGCATAGGGATTGTGTTTTAGAAAATAGGTGCATTAGGCCAAACAGGGGATTAAGAAATTCATTTTCCTTGTGGTTTCGTTAAAAGAATAAAAAAACAGTGCCAAATTTTTAGTGCGTTCAATGTCCTGTATTCTATTTCTATAGAAAGCAGTTAGATAAACCAGCACTTTCCCCACTATGTATAGTATAGTAATATATTATAATAGCTAATAATTGTTTAAAGAACTTTGTTTTATGAACGATGATATTTTGTTATCAAATGTTAATCCAGTTAATATCCCTGACGATTGCAAATATCTAGCTAGAAAATGTTAGTTATTAACACTGTTTACCAGACTGAAAAGTACTCTTGGTATCTCAGATATCATATTCTGTGTAACAAAAATTCCAAGAAATGCTGAATTTCAGTAGTTTTCCTAAGCTAGTAACTCTTTCAGTTATGTTTAACTAATTTCATTATTTCTTTTTTTTATTATTATTTTTATGTTTAAAAAACAGGGCAAACCTCCTTATGCTGCTTCAGCAGAGGAAGTGGCCAAAGAACTTAAATCAAAAACAGAGGAAAGCAAGTCCTCTATTGTGTCTTCAGAAGGATCCCTGGCTGAAAATGGCATAATGAATGAAGAGAAACCAGCTTCCCATATGAATGGGAATACAGCAGATGTCAGGGCTTCCAACCAGTCTGAAAGTGCCTTGAGTAATGACTCTAAAATGTGCAATACAAATCCTCACTTAAATGCACTAAATGCAGACAGTGTTTGCCATAAAGACGATGCTCTTGAGGCTACTGTCTTAAAAAAAGAAGAGTAAACTTATTTTTTATAGAGGGTGAAGGATGTTGGAAGGGTCAGGATTAGGAATATCTGGAAAGAAAGAGAGCCTACAGTTACGTACATTTTTTCCTTTCCGTAAGAGAAAAATGAGGACTTGGAAATTCGGATCCCTCTTGGATGTCAGAGATTTAAAGAACACATTTTTAGTTTTAACCAGTTGTAGTCAAAATGCTACAATACAATAAAAATGAAACAGAATGAAGAGCATTTGACTCCCGCACTTAAAATGATGTATACACAAAGTTTAAACTGGTTATGACAAAAGCTTGTAGTTTTTGTTTCTTGAAATATATTAAAAAGGAAAAGAAAAACAAATTTTGGCAGTCTTTCAGTATATATAGCTTAAAATATAATTTTTAGTACTTGGCACCATATGTATGCCATTATATTTGATTTTGCATTACTGTGTCACAAAGCTTTCCTAAAGGCTTTGATTTCATGATTATTGGGGGGGGACGCACAACCACAGTTCTTTCTTTTCTTAAATTTCATCACCATTGATGTGGTTTCTTTTTATGTTTAAAATGTGCAAACTATCAAAATAAAAAAAATTATAGAGTAATATTGGAGTTCTGCTGATTTTAAATATACATCATAATACTTTACAAGCAAGTTAAAATGGATTTAACTTGAAAATCATAGAAGATGCAAATGACCTTTTCAAAAGAAACACAATGTGTTCTGATACTTTTTGTGACTAATACCATGCATCCGTGATCAATGAACTATGTGGTTTTTGAATCAGACGTAGACCATTAGTACTACTATTTGAGCTAAACTTCTGCATGGTTCATAATTTTAAAGTGTGTAGTTAATATTATGCATGTTCTTGTCCTCTTTCTTCCATTCTTACAAGTACTGTGCCCATTTGCAAAACAAAAAAAAGCTAATAATCAGTAATAGTCCTATAAAAGATGTTAACTATGTTTAGTCATTGACTGATCTTGCTCTAACATTAAAATTTTGTGATTATTGACCTCTGTTGCATTTATTCTAAAACAAAAAAAATTATCTAGCCGTTTTGAATATCAACGTTACCCTGGTGTACTCATTGCTGTATGCATTATTGTTCTCTGTTGCTGTTTTATGCCTTCATATTAGCAAATATGAAATTCTGTGGAAAAACAAAAAAAGCTTTGATCTTCAAGAAATACCCCCCCTTCTGTAGCAGGAAACAAATGGCTTGTTCTTGAGAACTTTCCCATCAAGAATTTAGTATAAGCAAATATACCTGTATCATTTTGATGTTTTTGTTAGTGTTTCCAGACTTAATGTACTTCAGAATCAGAATCATTTCTTTATATTCGTTTTCATATAATTCTCCTGATGCTCTTCATCACACATTAGTGATCAGAAATGAGGTGTAATTCCCCATTCCCTGCCCGCAAGAGCTAAGTAGGTATCTTAATGTAAGTTGAAGGGAGTTCTGCCCCAACTCATGGATTGTGCAAGAATGAACTACTGTTGGGTTTGATTGGTTGTAGATGGATTGTGGTGTGGTGTATTTGAAGGCTATTGAATGCAACTTACAATGCTTAATAAAAATCTTTATTCTTTTAGTATAACCTTGTTGTATGGTGTCTTACTTGTGGTCCCAATCATTTGCTTTTTTTGGTCATTTTTTCACACAAATTTGAAGTCTTCAGCCACCAGCAATTTTGCTAGTTGATGATGAGCTCTAGAAATAAAGATGGTAATGACAACAGGGTAGAGAGTCATGTTGAGCAGATGCTAATTTTTTTCAGCTTCCAAGATGTCAATTGCAACCAATGAGCACCTGTCTTGAGAGCAAACATGATGGATTGTTATCAATACACACACCCCTCTGTGGTGTTTTATGTAAATAATAAAAGTTCCTGTTGGAACATAATCATCTCTTTTTATTTTGCCATCCTTCAAAGCAAAAGTTTGGAGTTGCAATTTTATAAAATTCTTGAATAACCTGAAATATAAAAATGAATTCCACATTACTTCTCCATTATTGAAATCCATGACCTTGAAAAAATGTAATGAATAATAAACTGCTGTTTTGAGTTCCATAATATGTCAGAAAGCATCTTGCTGGCAGCAACCAATGATTTTGAGAGGATGTATATAACGTCATATTGGGACAATTTGCTATGGAACCCAAGCTAAGCCAACATTCAATTTCTAATTTCATTTTGGGCAACAATCTTGGTGCTCTTATATTTAATTCAATAACAAAGCTATAGCGGTCTCAACAAGCCAGGAAAGAACTTCTTCGCTCCTATCATGAAGTGTGACTTAATACTAAGGACTGGTTTTCAATGAAACAAGGCTAACCTGCAAACATTCTAGGTATGGAAGATTTCCTCCTGATTCTGTAGTATCCCATCAGTGTGAAGCTCATTTTGGAAGCGCAACAAATGTGCATGGTGTTGGGACAGAAAATGAATTTCTCAGTAGTAGCTGCCATTTTCAAAGTGAGGTGTTCACCTTGGGAATGACAGCAGTTTTATGTTAACTAGTGCTTGGTAGTGAGAATCTTCATCTTTATTTTCAAAAGAATACAGCTGTTTCCTTAGCTGGATAAATAATTATCAGGATTTAGTCTTTCTGCCAGTTTTCTACTTTGTTGAGGCTGATGGGGGGGGAAATCAGAGTAGATGTAATACAGTGCATTTATGTTTCCTGGCTATCCTGGATGGAGAAAAATCAGGAAGGGAAAGGTTGGTAAAGATAGGGAAGCATCCATTCCCATGGTCTTTCATATATTGTTTCTGATCATCAGTTGTGTATTTTGCCCCATCCTCTCTGCCTCCTGCTCTTTTGCATTGTCCCCCAAATTGTTACTGAATGCATAAGTGTGTATGCATTCAGTTAAAACATTAATAGCTATTTTTGTGCTGACTCTGCCAAACTGCTTGTTTCTAGAGCAGTCATACTATTTTAGTCCCTTGCTTCAAACTGCATTGAAGCAAATCACTAACCATATGCTGCATATTGGTGTGATGGCCCTGCCAGGTGACGGAGAAGTCCATTCCTCTTGTTTCTATCATTCTGGTTGTGGACAAGCAGCACTAAATGCTGCCTACTGAATTAATAACAAATTCCAAATACTGTAACTGCTTATAAGTACTCTAGAGCAGATAGATTCATTGCAATAATAGCACAAGAAATTGTAGCGTTTGCTTATGTCCTCGTTTTTATTATACTGTTGAGTTATTGCTACATTTACTCGGAATCTGTTCTCAAAATAACTCGGACATTCAGGCCCTAGTCATCTTACAGTTGGACTATTGTAATGCACTCTACCCCTGAAGATCATTTGGAAACTATAGCTGGTGCAGACTGCCAGTTTTGGGGGCCAGCAGTTCTTGGGACCCAAAGAATGGCCCACAGAACACCACCACTCTGTGAGCTGCATTGACTGCCAGCCTGCTTCGGGATGCAATTTAAGGTGTTGGTAATCACCTTTAAAGTCCTTCATGGCACTTGAGAATCCCCAGTGGAATTGGCCCATCCCACCCATGCTGGCAGAGGAAGCATTCTGCAGGCATCAGCTTGGTTATTCTGCTGTTGCACCTGCCCTCTGGAATATCTTGCCCCCTGAAGTGAAGTTGGCTCCAACCCTCCCAACCTTCCATAAGATTCTAAGATCTGCCAGGTAGTTTGAGGCTCCAATGGGGAAACATCACAGTGGACGTGGTTGATCTATTAATACATCCCACCTTCCCTCCATCCTGCCTCTGCCCTCCTCATATTTTATTGGGCTGTAGCATATGGTTTGTTTTATTTATGTTTTAGTATATATTAATATTACTTTTATATGATTGTAAACCACTCAGAGTTACTCTGTGGTAAAATGGGCGGCCAATGAATTTTATAAATAAAACTATAAATAAAATGGCCACTGTTTTGCACTCTAGAATGATGGAAAGGGGGATTTCAACAATATTGCTAAAAAACCCAGCATCCATCCACCCTTTGGAGTTGTTTGTAATCGTTGCTTTAGTATTTACTGCTGTCTTGAGTTGCTATCTTGAGTTTAACATGTGATATTAAATTCAATGTTCAATATGAAATACGTGGTTTGAAAATGTGCTTCATGCACATAGCCATGCATATATGATTGCAATTACATCAGTCTTACAAATGCCGCTGCCAGTTGTCCCAGGTTCTGGAAGGGTCACGTGGCAAGTTTGAAATCATAAAACAGCTCAAATTTTCAAGGGAAAATTTGCTTTAAATGAGTATTCTGTATTGTATGGTCAATTTCATTATCCCTGACTGCAGCAACATGCACTTTCTGCAAAGGAGAAACTATTGCTGCAGGGAGAAATTGCAGTTCATAGCATTGGGACCCTCTCGGTCTCCTTTTAAATCTTCTACTTGAGGCCTCTTTTTTCTGAAAAGAAAGATCCTTCCAACTTCACTTCCCACCTCCTTTTAAAGGATTGTCTGCTTTCTTAGTTTTGTGCTTCAGAATTTATTTTATGGGTTCATGCTTCTCACTCAAGTAGTAACATAAATCCAAGCATTTGTCTGGTCGTTTTCATTTGGTCTTCATTTGCAAAGATAAGAAGAGGAAAGAAAATATGAAATTAACCAAATTCCCTAGGGCTCAGAAAGATCATGAAAGACTGGTCTATGGGGCCTAAAATCCTGAAATGGCCCTTTAACATATTCCAGCTGATGGAAGCCTTTTTTTAAAAAAACAGCCAATGATTATCAGCCCCACTTGGGGGTAGGTCTTCCCTGCTTAACCACCCCTCTCTTGCATTCAGTAGCATGACTTGTGGTAACACAGGAATGGAAAGACAGATAGTTGGGAATCCCCCAGTTACTGCCTTGGCATTACTCCACAATCACTTGTGGCAACAGCACTGTTCTGCCAAGGTGTTGCTGAGGTGCAAATGTAGTTTGTGTAGACAGTGCCTAGTGTACCAATTTCATGGACTGAGAAAAAACCATTGGTTTTACAGCATAGACAATATGCCCTGGCATCTTTTTTTTCTGCCACGTTGCCACAGATTAATCTTAACTTTGACCTCAGCCAACACATGAGGGACTTACATTGTTCTAAGTTACCACTCAATTAATGTTAAAGTGCTATTTTCCATCATAAGAGGTCAAGTGTAGTCTGACAACATAGCAATTCTGTTAGCCTTTGTCCCACCATGGCTTTTGAGGAAAGTGAGGAAAAATAAGAAGATAGGGATCAGCAATGGAACAAAGAAAGTTTCTGCTAGTGTAGTCCAACTCAAGGATAGGTGGAGAGCACTTAGCAAGAGGAAAATCCCTCTCTCTTCATACCCCGAGATAATTAAGACCGAGAAAACAAACAATCGCGTTGACACAAAACACTTCAGGTGATATTGTTGTACAAACAATACATTTCACCATGTTTGGATGATTGTCTTTCACTTATAGGCCTTACTTGTTTTTTTATTACATTGGTTTATCTTTTCCTTTTTAACAAAAAGGGAAAAAGTGATATGAAAAGAGAGGCACAATGATTACAAATTGTTTTATAGTAACCTTCAGGAGCCTTTTCAGGTTGCTAACCACGGAGATTCAGCAATTTTCTGAAAATGCAATTCTGAAATGTCATTTCAGGACAACAATGTAGTTGGGAATATTCAAGTTCCATGTCTGGCAATTATGTGAAATAATGAAAACCATTTCAAAGTCAACATTTGGGGTTTTTTTTAAAAATGTTTATTTCAGACAAATAAACAAATACACAAACATACAAACATACAGTGGTGGTCAGAAGAATAAACCTCATTACTTAATATATAAACAGGTGTTTAAGAGACCTGAAGATAATGAGCAAACATGAAGGCAAAATCCATAAAAGATATTTTCAAAAAAGGAGAAGGAGATTTAACACAAATGACATCTCTTAACAAAAATTATTCCTTACCTCTTCAGAAAGGTTTTATTCAAGAAAGGAGGAGAAGATTTAACATCCAGATTTCTTTCAAGTTTTATAATTACATATCTTTTTTCCATCCACTTTGTTTTCTTTCTCCTCCCTCTCTTCAGCCAACTTTCTTCAAGTCTTATCTCCCTCCCCTTACACCTTCTTAACTCCTTCTCTTGGTTTCTCATCTCTTCACCTTCCTTCTTCCACTTTCTCATTCTTCTTTCCTACTTCCTCTTCTTTCCCTCCACCTTTCTATCTGACAGTATCCAACTCTTACTTGTCCTCTCATTACTTCCATCCTTATTTTCCCCTTTGTCCATCTCTCTCCTTCACCTTTTCTTTTTCTTGTCTCCTAACTTCCTCTTACCCTCAAACTTACCTCTCCTCTCCGCCCTTTCTACTCCCTGTTCTCTTCCTATCTTTTCTTTTTTCTCTTTCTTTCCACCCCCTTCTCTTCTTTAACAACCAGCCTGATTTCAAACATATACTTCTTTTTACTCAAACATCTTTGTATCCAATTTGTTTTACTCCCTTTTTTTCTTTTTAAATCCCTTAATATTTATAATCCATCTCCTTTGTTTCATTTCTCTTCTCCCTTTTTCTTAATTATAACATTTAGAGAGTTTGCTTTTCTTAAATTGAACTTCCTCCTTTTCACTTCTGGAGTGACTAAGAATAACCAATTTCCACACGCAACTTCTATTTCTTTGACAAGTTACTACTTTAAATCTCTACTTTACTCACAATTTTCCATTTTACTTGGGCAGAACTAGAGAATAATTTATCTCATCAATTAAATTTATTTTCTTAATTTTCCAGTTCAATAATTTAATATTTTTTCTTCAAACTATCCATCTCCTTTTTGTTTAAATTTAAAATTTAAAAAGAAATTTATATTCAATACCAATTTTCTTCAAAAATCTAGTTCATTTTTCTTAACATTGTTTTGGCCACTTAACATTCATTACTCCATCTTGCCTTGATTTTTAATTTAATAATATCATAAGTTCCTTATGAAATACACATCTTCTAACAATTTTTACTTCAACACCAACATTTTCCAAATCAATTTCATTTATCTTCTCAGTATTTTAATCTCACTACAATTAATTTTAGTTGCTCCATTTTATTCCCTTTAATTTCTAATTTTGTAACATCATATCTGCCCTTCCCAAAAAATCAACCCCTATTCCTTTTAAAATATAATCCATCAAAATAGTCATAATCAATTTCATTTATTCTATTGTCCCACTTCTGAAACAACTAAGGCTAGCTAACTTCCACATTTAACTTCCATTTTCTTTACAAATTTGATACTTTAATGATCTAGTTTAGCCAAACTTTTCCCAGTTTATTTAGAGAGGGCCAAGAAAAATAATTTGCCTCATTTATTAAACTTATTTTATTGATTTGTAATGTGATAGTTTGAGAATTTTTCTTCAAAATTATGAATCGCCCTTTTGCAAATATTCCATACCAACTTCTAATTCTAGTTCATTTAAACATTGCTCTATCTCCAAACATCAATTTTATTTATCTTATCACTCTCTTAACCCGATTTACATTTAATTTTAATTACTTCACCTTAATCTCCTTAATTTCCCTTTTGTGACATAATAGCTTTCCTTTAACATATATCATTCCTTTTAAAACATAATCCATTAACACAGTCATAATCAATTCCAATTATTCTTTTATCTTTATTTTAAATTATTTTATATCACAACTATTTTTTCCAGCCAATACCTTTCCGCCACCACACCTTTTTAACATATAACATTATCACTTGTAAATCCACATTTACTTTATACAATCTTCTTCCCATCTTTGATCTCCAATCTTTTTTCTTCCAACTTTCCTGTTTAGTTCCAGTCTCATCAATTCAGGTTTTTCCATCTTTTCTCTCCAAACCATTACTTCCACCTCTATGTCTTTTGGGGCAAAGTTTTTTACAGCATGTTCCTTTTTGTTGTCTTTTAAGGAAGGTCTCAGATCTTTTCACATTCTTACTCCAAGTATGAGCTGTACCACATCTTACAGACTTCTGTTTTCTGCTTTTCTTCCTGAGTTTCTTTCACCTGCTAATGTCCTTATTAACTTTTTCTCTCCTGAATTTCTTTTCGATGTGTTGCTTCAAAGATACTTCTTTCTGCATTCTGAGTTCTTTAACAATCTGGAAAAATCAAATTATAAAGGGGGATTGCATCATTTCCTCTTCTTACTGGTAAGGATTCATTTTGTCTGGGATTTTGTTCTCTCAAATTTCAAATCTCTGATTCTCAAATTTTAAATCATTCTCTTTTATCATGTACTGTATTTAATCCTTCCATTTAATCATAAGTCCAAATTTGTTTTCTCAATATCCAATATTTTTAAAGTTTTTTTTCTCTGCTCTCCACTTTCCAGATCTGTTCCCTCTCTACCAAACATCTTTTTGTTCTTTACACTTTCAGTCCCCATTTTACGAATTTTCACTGGACTGAATTACATTACTTTTATCATTCATTTGCCCTTTCAACATGTCATTATTAAGGAAAATACGTGAGTAAAAATTTTTTTTCCCCTTTCTCACCAGACTAGCGGGTTCTTTTCTTTGACTTCCATAGACTTTAATTGATTTTTGTTTCTGTCCTCGGTTCCCGGCTTGTGGCATTTGGAAATGCCTTTTCTGTCACTTGGAGAATTGGGAAACAGTCTGTCCAGTTTGCGCTGACCACCGTCAAGTGCTCCTTCCAACTTCGCCTCTCTCTTGGGTTGCCTCTCCGAGGTGACTTTGGATCTTTACGGTCCCTAATGTGGTGGGAGAAAAGGACTTTTGCCGTGGGAGTCCCGGTGGCTAAGTCCTCATTCACCAAGAACCGGACTCAAAGTCAACATTTAGAATGGAAATAATATAGTCAGTTGACTAATATATCCATGACCAAGTGACCAAAGATGAAAGACCTTACATCTGTTTTTCTTCTCCCTTTTTACTTCAGCTTCTATTTCTCTCCCCTTTCTCTGAATTTAGAATGTGGGCCCTTTGACAAAAAAAAACATGGATCATGGTTATTATAAAAATAAAAAGATTAAGTATTATGTGTGTTCATCGCCTTGGGTAGTTTATAAAAATAATAAAGACAGGATAAAAATAAAATAAATAAAAAGGAATTTCACTAGCAAGCCTTTTTCTTCTTCACTCTTTTAAACAAACGACATAGATTTATTGTCAATATTGAGACAAAAGCACAAGCTATGGGAGAGAAAATTTGTTTACAAGAATTGTTATGATACCGACTTCCGGTGGAGCCGTGGGCTTCGAAGGACAGACTCTTGCAGTCCGCCAGCCCCAGGCTGCATAAAGCCGCTTTTGACAGCTAAAATCAGCTGTCAAGCGGCGAGAAACCTGCTCCCTCGGGTTTAGAGGGGGCAGGGGAGCATCGGATCGAGGGCAGGGCTCCCCAAAGTCCCTGGTATTTTTTTGGCAGGAACTGGAAGGGTGAGCCCCCCGATGAGATCCGGGAAGCTCCGCGCCTGGGTCACCTCTGCCAAGGCAGAGCTAGAAGCCGCGAACATCTCCGTGCAAGGGATTTTTTCTCTAACTTTATTTTTTATAACCGGACAGAGCAATTTTTCAGAATTTCGAGCAAGTATTTTCCTGTTTTTTTTTTTAAACCTTAACTCTGTTGCTGTGGAATTTCCCCTTAAAATGGCTGATGGAGTGAGAGTGGAAAGTGAAAGTTTAAGCTTTGATACATTTTAGCTTATTGCCTGAAGTGAAGTGTTTTGCTGGCGCTGGGTTTCTTTTTCTAAAGATCTGGAGAAATGGCTTTAGCACCAGAATCAATAGACTCTGTGGAAGTACAAG
>JANHFO010001251.1:0-16142 GCA_032468095.1 Pareas carinatus | reverse complement strand
TATTCAAAGTTACAAAGGCACTGAAAAAAGCGATTATGACCGGTCCTCACTCTTACAGCTATCATAGCACCCTTATAGCCACATGACCCAAATTCACGCACATGATGACTGGCATGTATTTGTGATGGTTGTAGTATCCCCCGAGTCACATAATCGCTATGTGCCACCTTTCCAGCTTTTGTCCGACAAGCAAAGTTAATGGAGGAAGCCAGATTTGCTTAACAACAGTGTGATCCACTTAACAACCATGGTAAAAAGGTCATAAAATAGAGTGTGATTCTTTAGCATCTGCCTCCTTAGCAACAGAAATGTTGGCTCAGTTGTGGTTATAGGTCAAGGACCACCTGTGTTTCTATTACGCAAATGGACAACTAACTTTAAATGAAAGCGAAAACTTCATAGCTGATTAACTTAATATCTTTTAGTCATGTTTAGTTCGCAAATTTTAAGGGCAAAAACAACAGCAACCCTGTTCTTTATAGTGGTTTAATACTGACTACTGCATTAAACAAAGTCTGTTGAGTTTGTTTTCTCTTTGTAATATTAAGCTCCTTGGCAGTAATTTTCAGTAATAATAACAATGCCATTTTTCAATGTTGTTATTCTTTTATATTTATTACAGTTCTTCCTAGTACAAAATACTGAGAATGCAATGAGTTCATAGGTGAGAACATCCACTTGCCCTGATCTTATCTTTATTTGTCAAACATATTTTTCTAACAAGAAAAAGGTGATGTCTGTAGGCTTGAAAAATCTCAAAATGATGTCATGCACCTAATGTACAGAAATGTACCCATTCCATATTCAAAATAACAGTAATACTAATATTAATATAGTATTATAGTACAATCAGTGTAATGCACAATACAATACATAACCCCCCCCCCAAAAAACCCCAATCCAAATCTGGCATCTCCATATAAGCTGAAAAAGAGTGTATCTGAAATATCAATGAGTTAATGTGTAGACCATAAGAAGAATTCTATGTATTCTCTTAGGTAAAATATTTTTATTTAGTAAAATATTTTATTTGAGTGTTTTTGAGAAATGTTAAGAAAATGTGCACGAAGGAATTATTGACGTCAAGGAAGTGTGAGAGGCGATGGATGCAACTAATATGAAGTGTTGAGAAGAGAATGAGGGCATGGATGAGAAGAAATAGAAGGAGGAACTTAAAGTAGTGAGCATAGATAAATGTTTGGTTTGTATGGAACGTTGTTGAAAAGAATGCACAGTTATGTTGAGTAAATATAGAACTATTTTTCATACATATTTCATAACTATTTGTTCTAACTGCTGAATTCTGAAATTAAAGTTATAATTTCCTGAACTATTACCTCTTAACAATGATTTTGGAGTCTTGCTGCTGTCTACAAGTCAGTATGAGATATCAGCAAGGTATTTGGGTAGATATTAAAGTAAATCTTTAGTAAATGATTGGTTGAATTATGTAACAATAGTTCAGATTGTGGAGCTTTTGAAGAAACCCTTAGAACATCATATAATGATTTTGAAGAAGGTCAATGGACAGCATCTACCTTGATTTTTTTGATTTCTGGGACTAAAGAAACAGAGTAGTATCTATGAAGCTATATTGAAAATCTTTCTTCTCCCCCTAGGATATAATTCTTTTTTAGGATAATATTCCATGAACATAATTTCAGAAAGCGAAATAGAGTCCATAAAACTCCATCATTACCTGAGTGGAAAAAAGAAAGAAAAATTAAATGCAGTGGGGTGGTTAAAGTGTTGATCTGGGACTGGGAAGACCAAACTGGTTTATACTAAACTGTAGCACTATTAGCTTCAATTACATAATGGTCGTAGCAAAATGTTTTTGTGGTTGTATCCCAGTCAGTTCTGGATATTATTGAGTAATCTCAATATTTTTTCCCTTTTACTTCACAGATTCTTAAACTCCTCAATACTTAGAAAAGGTTGGCCAACCCAAGTGCTGCTAGAAATTTGGATCCAGTATTGCTCCTAGTAGAGTATATTTTTTCCACATTTTCTTCTGTCTGGTAAACATAAGTGACATGCTCTGTCAATGGACAACACTTGCAGAAGATGGTCTTTGCTACCATATACCTTTTAATTAGATTGCTAGCTAAGGATTAGAAGACAATTATGTAAGGGAGAAGAACTGTGTTTTCTTTATCACTTCCCTTCTCTGTTACTATGATCATAATGTGCTCAACAGAATTTGATTTGGTTGCTCTTTGTTCTCTTTTCCATGAACTTTTAAAAATCTTCTAATTCTAGAGTGCAACAGGAAGACCTTTGTGTTTTAACATAATTTAAGAAATCAGTTTGGTATAATAAAAAGGAAAAGAATGAGACAATGTATTAAGGATGCAACATTTCATTCAGATAGTTCTTTTTTCTGTCTTTGTCTCTATTTTTAAATTTCTTTTAAAGAAAAGTGCAAGTACAGAGTAGGATACAACTTTTCCTTTCAATTCAGGAAGCAATAGATTGGGCCGTTTTATGTAACCAGTGGATTGGGCCTGCTTTCTTGACTGTTGGGCCATCAGTCTTCTCTGCTCAGTGTGCTAGGACCAGACTTCACAGCCTGGGATAGAAGATCCCCTGCCTTCCTGAGAGTCGAAGATCTGTTGGCCTCACAGAGTTTGGGCCATCTGCTGAGATAGCGTACTGGCTTGTGGTCATTGCAGATGTTACAGCTCAGTGAGAACTGAGCACTAGGTGGGAAGCATAGATGAACCAGCAGTTCTACAAAGATCCCTCCATCATAGCTGCAACCCCTCCTTGGGCATCCTATACACCCCTACAATATCACATATCTATGTTTTATTATGGGAAAACTTCTTTGCAAGTGAAATTCAACACAGGAGGGAGATGTTTGGCATATAACCTTTCTCCCTGATTGATGTAGCAGGAAGTCTGTGGTATTGTGGTGTTTTAGTTTTTAAGTGGAACTTCTTCTCCTTGAAATGGCACAATGTATTTTTCTATATGTGAATTCTAACCCACCTGTCTATGACAGGATATGAGGAGTTTGATGAAAAAGAAGAACATCTGTTATACCAGAGTTAGTCCAAATATATATCTGAGCATGCTTTATGGATTTATTTTAATGACTTAGTTCTGCCTCAAAGATCTTCAAGGCTGTGCTGTTATTTGGGGAAGGTGATTCTGTAACTCCGATGCTTCTGCTCCACCTCTCCATTTGTGAGTAAAACAGTGCATTACACAACTATAATCAGTTTTAGAACAACCCAATGAAGTCAGGTTCATAAAGAGTAAAATATGTGATGGAGATATTAAGTATTAAAATTATTTGTGAATTGGGCATTGTTTCTTGGTAATTTACACAGCCATTACAAAATCCACCTCTTTTATTTTCTCTTTTATGTTTGCTTAGCTAACATTATATGCTCAGTGCTGCAGGGAGGCCATTTTTCCTTCCATTTGATTATTGTTTTCCATCTCGGATAAAAATGAGGACTAATCTGGAAAGTATTCATTTTATAAGCAGAAATAATTTTATTCTGAATAAACGTTTCTGGGATATAGCTGTGAATTGCTTTGGAAGGAAATGGAGATATGCATCATATTACATGTATAAATCTTTTGAAAGACTTTTATCAATAAGTGCAATAGGAAACATGTACTTGGGCAGCCATGGAAGCCAATGTGAAAATAAATGTGTTAAGCTTTAAAGTGCTTCAGATGCTGCGTAACTTTTATCTTCGGAAGGACACTTCAGAAATAAGTTTTGAAATGATTGAGGTTTTAATATATCCATCTTACAGTATGAGCAGGACAAAACACATAATACCACACAGTCACTTTCCTATACCCTGGCTAGGGGTGAGCAAAACCTTTTCAGCAACATCATGCAGATTCTAGAATTTCCTTCAAAGGAAATCTGGTGATCTCCCTCTCTTTGAATAATTGATGATGAGCTGGAAACTTTCTTTCTTGTATCAATCATGGTACAGAATTTCAAGCTTTTCAACTGTTTCTGCTTTCTTGCTTCTAATGCTTCTCTCCTTTTTTTCTAATGTGGAATAGACTTCTTAAAATATTTTAGGTGGAAATAATGAATCTAGTTGTTAGAATACTTTCCTTTTCATTCTTGGAAGTCATGCAGTTAATTTCACACTTTTAAAGAAATTACACAGTCCAATAGGATATTTTCCCATGCAAACTCTTGTGTATTTATAGAATGTTCAGGAAATATGCTAAGCCAGGCTTAGTGTGGAATGTGCTTGCTTACCAGCATCTCTTAACAGCAGGTCAATTTATTTGGTTTGGTTAGCAAACCATCCTGAACATTGGCATCTTTCAAAAAAGTGAACTTCAAACTATCCAAATTCTTCAGTCATGGCCATTGCTGAGGATTCTGGAATCTAAAGCCCCACATTTAGAGGGCATCAAGTTTGAGCAAGGTTTTGATATAAATGTTTTCTGGTTGCAACTGTAGATGTTGAATAGAGATTAAGATATTGGACTAAGGTCAAGCAAACTAAGATTCAAGTCCACTTCCGTTGCATTAGCTCACTGGGTGTTTCTGAAACAGTCACCCCTTCCAGTTTAACCTCTCTCTCAGGGTTATGATTGTTCTGCAGAAAAGTGAAGAGGGAATTGCTGTGCATGCTGCTTTGAAGGTAACTTTGGTGATAAATCTAACAAATATTTCTTCAGAAAATGTATTTGGAAAAAAGTGAACACAAACGTTATTCTCTTAGTATCTGTACCTGAAAATAGTATGCATCTTGCTTCCAATAAATATGTTAGATTGAAGACTAATGAAAAATGGCTGTTTTGTTAGTCAGGAGACTTTGGGAAGTAGGCATGAGTTGGCGCCTTCCATGCTAACTTCTTAGCCTGGTTTAATTTGTTTGTTTATTTATTGAGAAAATGTATGTGGTCGCCTATCTTAAGCAAGTAATTCTGGACAGCTAATAATGCAAAACTGTAAAACAAAAATGCAATAAAAATACAGAATGTTTATATCTTGGCCTTTAGAAAGGCAGTGAAGATTGGGCTCTCTTGCCAGCCCTGGAGTCAGGATATCAGTGAAAATGATGTACAGTGATACCTCGGTACTTGCTGATAATTGGTTCCAGGAGGTGTGATGATTACCAAAAAACAATGAGTACCAAACAAATTTTTCCCTTAAGGGAAATATAGTGAGTCACAAGGCAGCTGACACTGATAGGTTCGAGCTTGTGCATTGAGTACCAAATAAATGATTACTATCAGAACAAAATGTTCATGTCAAAATGCATTGAGTACCAAATTCAGTGAGTTTCAAAGCAGTTAGGTATCAAGGTACCAGTGTTTTCAATCTATGAACGTAGGACTTTATGAGGACTGTGGTTCTTTCTTTCTTTTTTTTCTTTTTCTACTTTAATGGTTTTTGACATTTTGTTGTGTTTTTATTCTTGCTTGTTATACAGAGTTCATTTGGTAGGCGAGCAGTCAAATAAAATAAAATTAAAACCTGAGATTATCTTACGTGTAACTCACAATTCCAAACACACACACATTGGGCTATCTTAATAATACAGCCTAAAGCATGAAGGAAAAGCTAGCTTTTACAAAAGTTTTACATCTTTTTAAAAGGTTTTCTGGAAGGCCAGTTGCTTTTAGACCACATCAGAAAAGTCACACTTCCTGAGCTCGGCAAGATGGCACTGCTTCACTAGGGGTATGTTGACACTGCCAGATCTGATGGAATAGGCAGGAGCAATTGGAGACAGATGGTCCTGCAAATAACTGGGTCCTGTGCCATGTAGGGATTTAAAGGTGAGACTGCAATCTTGAATTGTACCTGTGATGTGAATATGATCTGTACTTTGTGTCTTGAATCAGAGAGAGGTAGTTTCAAAATAACAGTGTTCAATATCTGCTTTTGGGATATTTTAGTTATTCTATTATTAGATGTATATTTTCATTTCATCTATTTATTTTTTTATTAATTGAATCAAATGAAGCTGTTTTCTATTTAAACCTAAAGTAGTTTTTATCACTTATAAAATTCTAAGTGTATTTTTTTTTCCAAAACAGTTTGCAACATTCAGAGAATAGGGATTTCTAACAAGTATAATAGCAGAAGTAAAGATATATTTATTGGCATCTTTTTTGAGACATATTACAAAAACTGACTGATATAAACATCCTATTTGCTTTTATTCCTGCACTATCACCAGTGTTTGGCTAATTTTTTTCAGCGATCTCCCAGTTGCCTGATCTGAATTACAAGTGTAAAGAAACATTGAAAGATAACCAGTGTATTTCTTTTTAGTGGCCTATTCTAGTTACTATTTAGATTTGTAGATAACATCTTCAACTAAAGAACATTGTGTACTGTTTATTTTACTTTGCATACAAGTATTACTTTTTAAAATTTAAATGATTATTCTGTTTTAATGTATTTTTGTTCCTTAGTATAAGCAGCTCAGAGAAACCTTTGTGTCATAAAAACCATAAAAAATTATGGTTGAAAATAATTGTTGCTGAACTTTGTTTGGATATAGCCATGTATTAAAGTTCATGTGGCCCCCTGTTAACTAGTAATGGAAATATATTGGATTAGCTATAATGAATATTTTAATTGTCTCATTTATAGTATGTCTGTTCTAACAATAAATACATTATACGTCAAGCAAAAGTTTATTTATTTATTTTGGTTCTTTGTTTTAATTGACTTGCATTGGAATGTGTTGAGGTTAATTTGAAAGTATGGCACAAAATGTTAAGCCAGGGATCTTTATGAATAACTCAAAAAGACAATACTAAATGTTATCTGTTTGAAAGCACATCTAATATTCAAGGACTGCTTGAAAATACACAGTGTAAAGATTTCTTGATAATATTGTCTCCCAGACTTCTTTTTGTTGGTAGAGAAGATGGAATCGCTCCGAATAGAATGGAAGCCCTTAAGGAAGGGGTTTCAGAAGATCACAATGAGGAGGAAAGAACTAAACATTATGCCTTAGATTTATTCTTGAATTAAATACAACTAGGGCTCATCCATCTGTCCTTCTTGCTGTGAAATGAAGAAGGTCCTTACCCTGAAGCTGGTTTCCATATCAAAGTGCAGTTTTTTACTATTAACTTTATGAAGAATCTTAAAGGCCAGCAATAAAGGGCACCTATAGGAAAATCCTTGGATCAGTTTTGGTCAGGCATCTGTTTGAGCACTACTTCTGTCCAGTTCCTGGGCACTGCCCTATTATTTGGCTGTGCTTAAGAGACTAGGTATCTTATTAGCATTGCCGATTTCTTCTGTTTATAGCTGTTCCTAAAAGGCAAAACTTACGTACTTCTTTGTATTCTCATTCTCAGTTGTAAGGTTGGCTGTCATACTTTCTGTCATTACATTGTTCTTTATATTTAATTTTAATCTCATTTTTTCTCCTTGACTTTTGTTAGTACAGTTTGCAGATCTTTTGTTTTGACCATGAGTAGCACGGGTTACACAAAATTAAATTGTGTAAAGGTAGCAACACTAGCTTGATTATTGAGGCTAGAATGTGGTACCAATGCAATATATATTGATATACTTTCCTTTTCAATCAAGGATGGAAAAAATAACATGTATATTAATGTGGCTATGAAAAAGAGCCTATGGTTGTTAACAATTTTCCTGAATATTTCTTCTTTGATGAATGTTAAAATCCTATGTATAATTGTTCTAGCTTGAAAAGTGTCCAGTTATAGGCAGAAATGAAAATAACATTGATAGATATTTGCTTTTGTGACCTCTTTCCAAACTATTTCTGTTCGAGAGTTCTAAAATGTTTTAAATTTACATTTTTAAATCTGTCATTCCATTTAGATCCTGAAAGGAAGATAATAGAATAAGGAATAGAATAGCATATAGAGTAATATTTAAACCAAAGCTTTAAAAAATAAATCAATAAAATGGCATTTATCTAATGCCAGATATTAGAGGAAAGGTATCTACTGACAAATAAAACAGCAAACAGTTTGTAAAGTCCAATGGATTGAGCCACATTTCTCCCTAGAAACGTTAAAGCCTAATTCTCAAATATATGGTAGACACCTAGCTGGGCTGAGATGCCAGGAATGATGGAGTAACAAACTGGGCTGATGGTTATAGGTAACTGCTCTGCAAGTGAAAGTCAAAGCAGCTACTGGCTTTTTCTTAACTTTGTGTACAGGTTTGTATTAGTGAATTTATTATTAAAATAAAGTTTTGTGCTGGGTTGCTTTCTAGCCTTCTGTAAGAATGGAATCCACAACATTCACAGGGCCAAAAACTAACATACAAGTGTGGCACTGCTCTCACTGACTCCTTTTTTTTAAGTGCAACTCATGCTGTTGTTGGGTTTTGAGAAAAGCAGCTGTTTCCTTAACACAGGAGCACAGCTAAATGCCTCACCAAGAGATAGTATTTTTGTTAGCTTCAGCTGTTGGTGTACTGTATTTGCCAATGAAATGTAGCTCTACTGCTGAGTACAAAGGAAATGGACTGAGGATATGTTTAGTTTTAAATTATTTTTAATGATTTAAATGTATACCCAAATACCTTTAATACACCAAATGTTTTTAATATACAGCATAGTGCTACAAGGTAATTAATACCCTGAATTGAATGCTGCTGGAAACTATATTAAAATAATTTGAACTGACTTCACAAGACACTTTGAATTTGGTTGGCTTGCTCTTAAGGCTACCATTTTGGGGTGGCAAAATATATACTCCCTCTAGGTAGAAGCAAAGGGTATTCTGGGTGACTTTTCTGCCATATAGTTATTGTCAGAATGGTTATCAAAATATAATGGCCCTATTGCTGTTGAAAGAAAGTTTAGTATAGTGATTAAGGCTAGAAATTGAGGAGATTGAGTTCTAGCCCTGCCCCAGGCACAAAGTTAGTTGGGCCGGTCATCCTGTCTCAACTCAAGAAAAGAGGCAAGGGCAAATCACTTATGAAAATCCTTGCCTTCAGGAACTTCAAGCAGTTGCCAGGAGTCAAGACTGACTTAAAAATTTAAAAAAAAATGCTCTTGAAGAGAGACAAAATAGTGCTTTTGTTCTTATCACAAACCTAACCTTGAAACCACTGTATAGAATATTTATTCAATTAGCTTAAGGAAAAAGTTCGTGTATATTCATTTTTTAATTTTGTATTCAGATAAATCTGTGATTTTAGAAAATGATGGCAAAGAGAGGAGGAGAGGAAGGGAGAAATTTGATTATGATGGAACTGATTCATCTACAACTTGGACGAGTTTTTTTCATCTGTTTTATCCAAGTAGGAAAACAGGATTTTTTTTAGCCATTTCCTCCTTGCTTTGATTATCCTATGGCCAACAGCATTCACTACTAGATCATTTCTTAAAACTCATTATTTTATTATTTTAAAAATGTTGACAAAAGCCCATAAATATAAATATGCATACATTGTAATGAAAAGAAAAAAATATAAAGTGCTTTTTTAAAAAGATAAAAAACATCAAATAAAAGAGATATATCAACAACTTGTTATATCCTTTAAAACTAAAAAGTCTACTATTACCGTAGTTTCTATAGATATTAGACATTAATAAATAAATTTACTGTGCTGATATTAAGAAATGAATAGAATAAAGAATCAGAGGTTCCTGTATTGATTAGACAATGATAGACCATTTTAACTTCTATAAGAACAGTACCAGTAGACTTACACAATAAAAATAATATTTAGAATGTATTTGGTTTCTATTATGCTTGAATAGAAAATAACTTATAAAAACAGCATTTTGTTGTAGATGTAATAAAACATGTTTTTACAATGTCTTAAACTTACTGCATTTGGGGGGAAAGTATTGGATTATATAAATGCAATTGTGCAACAAAGGCTAATTATTTCATATGATGATATTCTTTTGAACTACATACTAGCGCTTGGAATTTGAATATCGGACAATATAAATGGATTTTCCATGCCCTTATGATGGCTAAAAGAGTGATGATTGCAGCATTGGGAAGATACATGAAAGGTCCCTTTCCCTCAAGGGATCGATGATGTAATTACACTTGCCAGAGCAGATTGCCTGTAGATGTAGGTTTTGAATGTACAAATATAATGAAATATGAGAATAATTTTACATATAGATTTAAACCTAATGCTAATATAAGCGCATTGGAAATATATATGTGCTTGACTAATAATTGCATTAGTTATATATAGAATTGTACCTATTTATTATTCACTGTTAGGTCACATCCCAGACCGTGTGTGTGTGTGTTTCACATTAGAAACTTAAGTTTTAAGAATCCTATTTTAGAAAGGACTATTCCTATGTGTTAATTTGTGTTGTATGTAATATTTATTAATATAATTTCAGTGCATCAACTTACTATTAATGATACAAAAGAAAATACAATTAGAAAGTGATAAAATAACAAAAAATATGATCGATAAAGCTTAAAGACCTGGGTAAAGAGAAAGGGCTTAATGGTTTTAACCATTAGATTAAAGAAAGTCTTAAGAATGGTGTTAATCTTGAGCCATAGTGGTTATAATGTAGTATTGCAGACTAAATTTACTGACTGCCAGGAGTTCAATTCTGACTGGCTCAAGGTTGACCCAGGCTTCCATTCTTCTGGGGTGGGTAAAATGAGGACCCAGATTATTGGGGGCAATATACTGACTCTTTAAACTGTTTAGAGAGGGCTGTAAAGCACTGTGAATATAAGGTATATAATTCTAAGTGCTATTAATAGTGCCAGTTTTATTTATTATTTATTTACTATTTAGACGTATATACCACTTAACAGTCCTTTACAGCACTCTCTAAGCAGTTTACACAGTCAGCATATTGCCCACAACAATCTGGCTCCTCATTTTACCGACCTCGAAAGGATGGAAGGCTGAGTCAACCTTGAGCCAGTCAGAATCGAACTGATGGCTAATGGCAGATGGCAGTCAGCAGAAATATCCTGCAGCACTGCTTTTAACTACTGCACCATCCTGGCTATATTCTGTTCCTGATAAGCTGAGGTTAATATGAATTAATTATCTGGTCTTTTACTGTCTTAATTACTTAATTACTGATTCAGCTTAAACCACGCTGAATCAGTGTTATTACTTATTAGACATAGAGAATGACATAGAGGTTGAAATGTAATTGCCAGTATTACACCAGAAGGGTACTTGTGTCAGCAGGCTTTATCTATTGAGTTCACAATCAATTCTTTACCTGTCCTGTTCTTACTTTTCATGGGGACAATGTATTAATGTAAAATGTATACATATTAATTAATATGTAAAATCGCCAGATAAAGGCACTTCTTCCTGATTTATCAACTTAGGCTAGACATTCACCTGCCTACCACTGCCATTGAACTCAATATGGTTTGCTTCCAAATATGAAATGCTTTCTGGAGAAAAAAATGTTATAAAAATGAATAATGGAATTGCACTGCAAAGAACATTATTCCTTATGAATAATTTAAGTTTGTTTTCCCAACTGTGTTATGTTCTGTGTATATATGTGTGTGTGTTGTGCATGCATCTGTACACAACTGCATCAGTTTGGAATTAACTACCCCCTAGCAAGTATACTTCTTATCTTCCAAATGTTCCCTTGTATTTTCTTTAAATTCTTGCCAGCCTTTTAAAGTCTTAGCAAAAGAGATCTACCATAGGCTTGTCTACCCCTCAAATGCTGCAAAGAGCTGATTAACAAACGAAGCAGACTGGGGACTTTTCAGACTACGTAAAGATGCTGTAATTTCTATCTATCTATAGTTTGCCTGAGGGGGGGGCAATGCTTATGAATCCTGAAGAGTTAGCAGTCTGCTTGCTGAGGAAGGCAAGAAAATGTTAATCACTTGATTATCAGTGGAACTAGTATCCTCAAGGGTGCAAAGGCCAATATGCTTGCTATCATTATATTGTTGGACCATGGCAGAGTTATTCACATGATTAGTTCATACATCATGTCATAATAGGGGTAGCAGTCTTACACCATGTCATGTTGCCATTCATGTGTCGGTTCTGAGATGAAAAATCACTAAACAGCCTTTAGAAATTACATGGGTGGATGTGGATGTGTGTGTGTGTATGTATTGCCATATTGCTAGTAGATTTTATATTCTGCAGGTTTAATATTTTACTTTAACAATTATAGCATAATACAAAATGAGCCACAGCCATTTGTAAGTTTGTTTTTATCCTACCTTTATTAACTTTTATATGGAACTCAGGACGACAGACATAGTTAATATTCCTCCTTCTTGCAATTTTCCCTACCACAGCAACCCTGTGAGGTGGATTGGGCAGAGAGAGACAGAGACAGAGACAGAGACAGACAGACAGACAGAGAGAGAGAGAAGGCTTTTATGTTAAGAGTAGTTTGTTTTGTTTCAAAATAAAATGATATATTTCAGTAATATTCTGATGCCCGCTCTTCTTATATTATGAACTTCTCTTGAAAAAAAGGTCATATTAATTAAAAACGAGGGTGATGGTTTTGAATTATATTAGTGTTTCCAAACTGACATCCTGTAGATGTTCTGGTATTGTAGCATCCAGAATTCTCAGGAAATAAGCTGGCTGGGAATTGTCTGATTGCAGTCCTGACAATAAGCTAAGGAAAACAGGCTTTCTGAATCAGCCTGCAGATTTTTCTTGGAAAGTTGGTGCGATGGTAGGTAAGGTTTTTTTGGAAAAAAAAAGATGAGAAATACTGCGGGAAGAAAAATTACTCTAATTTTGCCAGTTAGTACAATAATTTATTTTCATTTTGATTGTTTGTTTATTATCCCAGTCATAGACCCCAGATAGCTTACAGTCAGGAAGATAATATAAAATCCTTGCACATCTAAAACAAACAAATACATTTATAAAACAGAACAACTAGACTGATAAAAGCTATGGAAGCAATAAGCTATATTCAAAGGATCTGGTGAGAGAGGAGGATGTTATTCATTCATTCATTCATTTATTAAGGTGACTTTCAGGTTATAAAATAACTAAAAAATTGTTAAAAGATTAAAACAACAAAAAGTTAAAATATTAAGAGCTATACTCAAATCTTTATGCCTTTCGAGAGAGATAATGACTGGAACGGACTCTCCTAACTCAGGAGAGGCAGAGTGGTCTTTTTCTGACCCTCTTCCCAATCTGTGTAGGAAAATATTCAAATCGGTTGCAAGTGTCCTTTGAGCTGCCTTTTCTCAGAAATAAAAGAGCTGGTAACATCAGGTTGGTGATTTTGTTCCAATCTGAAACTCAAAAAAGTTCCGTTTATCTGCCATCTTCTTAAGATGCAATGTGGAAGTGTCTGTGCATGTTCTCTCACTGCATAAATCCAACTTGAGTATCTGGCCTTTGCAGGAAACTTTAATTTTTTGTGTGTCTGGGGGAGAGAAAAAACGGGGGTGCATGGAGAGAGTCTGCAAAAACATACATTCTGTAATCCTTAAATATAAGTCAGTTAACACTAGGAAAAATTGGGAAGTTATGCATAGAAAGTAGGGAATTTTTCCAAATATCTAAATAATCCTCAAATGGGATCATATTAGAAAATGACATCTTCAAATCTGATTTTGGAGTACTAAGTTATGTTTGAGGAAAGCATTTTGTCTCTCCAGAATTTATTATTTCTAAGCAGAACACTGCTCCCACCAATAATGAAACAAAATAAAATGACTATATGGTTTAAATTGCTGTGATTTAGCAGCTGTATATACTTCATTTAGAAACCTGCATCACCTTATGTCTGCAAAAGACATGAATGCTGTTGACCATACAGCAAACAGTATTTTTTTACATAATTCTGACAAGCAGTGTAGCTAAGATGATCTTGCCTAATGCACATTAAAATTGCACATCACTGAAGGGAGGAAGAAAATAATGTGGTATGTGGTTGTACATGGCACCACTTTCAGGCTAAAAACTGACATACTTTATTGTTCAATGTGAAACTAAAATGAATGACTCCAATTTTTCTGTCAAAATGGGAGTTTCCTGATATTAGATACTTAAGAGAGACGTTCTGTTATTATCTGTGCAGCATAGCAGAGTGTAGTTTGGGATGACAGCTTAAAAGCAATTGCTCACTATGATTTAGCATAATACATTAAATGTTTAGTACTGTTTTGCATCAAAAACTTTTCTCAACATGGTACTATGTGTGTGTGTTTGTGTATACAGCAAATATAACACAATAATCATACAGTAGTTCAGGCATTCTTAGTATTTTCCCATTTTGTGCATTAATTTAGAAATAGAAGCATTAAAATTTCCAATGATATGTGATTAGGAACTTGGGTATGATTGCCTATTGCTGTTTGTGCTTTGGTAATAGAATTGCTTATCTTAGGAATGTATCAACCACTAAGATTCTCATATGGTTTATCTGTTTATCTGACTGTATTCTCAAGTTAGCCCAAAGAATGCACTATACCGCAACAATTTTTAATCAAGTATCAAATAGCTTCTAATTTAAGAATGCCAGTACAGTTATTTTTTCTATTTATGTTATATACACTTCTTAGATGATCATGGAACCATCCAGCACTGTGGTAGAAAAATGTCATCAGCCCAAAATTTAATATTCATTCTGCCATATCAGACTGCACTCTCTTTCTGTCAAAAGATGACCCAGTGGGTCGCAGGGTTTTCTAATCTACTTTTAAACATATTAGGAAACTTCAAATGTTTTGTTTTTAAATTTATTTAAAACATTTCTATAGTTGCCTAACTTACAATGAACTCTGGGCGGCTTCCTATTTAACTATTATGTTTGCCCATGGAGATATAAATGTCATACTTGCGTCTACTTAGGTAAATGTTTTTAAATAGTGTTTTCTCAAATTCTACACTAAAACTAAACATCTATAATATTTAAAAAACATATAGTCTACTTCTGCCCTTCAGTTTTCTAATGGATGCATTAGCTATTTCTTTGTGGCTTATACTGTTGTAATCATTATTTAATTTTTTGTTATTTTTCTGTTATCTATAAAACGTTTTATCATCCAGCTATTTTTCTCTTCTTTTATAATATAATCCTTACATGGCACCTAGTCTTTAATAAAAGCCTCTGTAGATTTGTCTCTCTTGAAACATGTCAGGTTTGCCATCTCCACTTAGCCCTTTACTTTAAATATTCTATCTTCAACATTTGAAGCAAACTTTCAATTTTTGTACATATAATATGCAGCGGTAATCATATACAACATCAAGACAGGATGCTTTCTACTCAGTTCTTCTTCCATAAGCCCTAATGTCAAGTTCTATTTTCATCTGAAAAGGGATTCCTATTCATTTTCACCAATGTCCTGTGGATCACGGACCAATTTTTTTTTGTCACTTCATAAGTCCACGACATGCAAGTTCCATCTTGTTTTCTACATTTGTAACTTTTTCTTGAAACATTTTTATACATTTCACAGGTGTACAATGCCTTCTATACATCATCTTATATTTTTTTTCTTAAATTAATGCACAGAATAAATTTAATACTTTTAATCCTCATTTCCCCAAATATCCTTTACCAATACTGCGCACCAAATTCAGCATCCAACTAATGTTAAATTCTTCAGCATTAGCTTGGGTTTGTATGTATGCATATATGCATGTCTTTACTTGTTTGTTTTTCACACTTAACCACCCATCTTCCTCCCTTTATCCATTTAAACACATTTTTTAAAAAATTAGGATCCACTATTGTTATTTGTTTAGAGTTTTGCTGTTATCTCTAGTGTTCCAACGGTGCTTCCAGATTGTCTGCTGTAAATTCATTCACAGTATCTGAATATAGGTGTATATGGCTTCATTTTTGTTCTGCTTGCAAATTCTTTCCTCTCCATATTAGCACAGAGACATTTACCAAAATGTATGGTAGGTTTAAAGGGGGAAGAGAACAGAATTATGGTCATGGTCTATCCCACTTTTACTCTTCATGTATTCATGTCTCAATCTGAGACTTAAAGCAGGGGTTCTGGATTATATTAATATGAATAAAAGTACATTTACGCAGGAAACATTGTTTTCCTGCTGGCTTAGATTTGTTTGCATTGCATTTTAATTTATTAATTCAATTTCTATAGCCCTCCTCTCCATCTCAGTCCATGATTCCGGGTGGCTTACAATTTCAAAAGTATAAAAAACATTGAAAACAATAAAAACATCCAAAATAAATATACAC